>JAADWH010000001.1:0-187393 GCA_023335995.1 Globisporangium nagaii
CCCCCCCCCCCCCCCCCCCCCCCGCCCCAGTTCTGAACAATAGAGAGCAGCTCGTCAGTGATGTGAGAGACAGAAGGAAAGCGTCACCTGCTGGTTCGAAGAGCTCTGCAGTTTCTCGAGCACCAGATCGAAGCACGCACTGATGAGTTGCAAGTCGCTGGCGTCCTTCGCAGAGAGCGCGTCGCTGGTCTTGTAGATGAACGTGAAGAGCACCTGCACATTGTTGTCAAGCGATTAGCCACATGAAGACATCACAGCTCATCAACACACGATCATAGTTCTGCTGGTGGTGGTGGTGGTGGTGGTGTGCTGACTGTACCTGGAGCGAGCCTGCGACGATCTCATCGCGCAGCGAAGTCGTCATCGACACTGTGGCGACCAGACGCGGAATCACGCTGCTGGCTTTGAACGCGCCGAGGGTACTCGCATCTAGGCGGCCGATCACACTGGAACCACAGTTCACGTCAGTGAGAGTTGTCAACCAGTGGGCGAACAAGCAAAGGCAGCTCTGAGTCAGCTCACGCACCTCAGTAGGATGTTGCAGCCGCAGATGCGCACTTGCACCGGCAGGCTGAGGTCCCCATTCTGCTGCGGGTCGCTGCTCACGAGCGAGAGCACCATCATCTCGACTGCGAACGCAAGCTCACTCGGCATCTTGGGCTGCTCGTCGACTGCTGCATGGACTCCCACAGCGGCGGCATTGTCAAAGATGATCCAGTCCACAAGCACATTCAGCAGCGCTGAGCCGCTCGTTGCTCCATCTGGTTTCAGGCTGCTGTCTTGAGTGCTTGGGTCCCCCAGGTTCCTCAGAATGAGCAGCGCCACGCAGTCCATGCAGCCCATCTGGAGATCCGCGAGCAGATTGCGCTCGTCAGCGCCATCCGGACGCACGCTGGTATCGCACGGAATGCTCAGCACTTGCAGCAGGATCGCGAGGATGAACGGCACGAGGGCTCTGCTTCTGAACACTTGTAAGTCCTCGTTGATCACGCGGTTGAGGTAGTACACCATCAGATTGGCTGAGATCATGCCGCAGAACTCTGGGATCTGCAGGCTCTGGAGCACGGGAGCGTACAGCGACTCGGTGAACCGTGTGACTGCGAGCATCGGCGCTTCTTCCCTCAGGAACGCGAGCAGCTGGGCGATGACGAACGACGTGACTGATGGCGGCGGCAGCTTGGCGAGGATCTCGATCGCGAGCATCTTGACTTCCTTGAACTCGAGCGGGTCCACCACGCGGAGCGCCAGCAGATGGAAGAGCTCACGGTCGATGTCTGCGCGCTCTTCTCGAGAGCCATCGCCATCCGAAGCGACCGCAACTTTCGCGAGTTCCGCTTCAAGGTGCGCTGCGTCTTCGATGTCGCACTGCAGATTGTGAGAGAGCACCATGTCAGTGTGAGGAGTTCGTCAGCCCTGATAGAGCGTGGCACATGAATAGCAGTGCAAATCATCACTCACGTGAAGCTTCCGCGTGCCCAGATCAGAGAAGCAGGCTCGTGGCAGCACGCGAAGCACCAGCACCGGTGCGAGACGCGCAAACAGGAGCGCTTCCACGGCGCTCGCCCTGGCTTCCAGCAGCTTCTCGGTGAGCCGAGTCTGCGTCTAATGACATTCGTTGTGTCGGTGAAGATACAAGTCGCACAATGTCAGCAAACAAGTCGAGAGGGAGAAAGCAGCACCAAAGTAGACAGGATGGATGGCCTCCAAGCGCAATCACACACACAGACGAACCTTCATTTCTCGCGTCACCCCAGCCACGATCGTGCGGAAAACGGTCGCAGCAGTACCGCTGGAATCACTGCTGTGGTCGCCGCTGACAAACCACCCGGCGGTGACGATCTCGCGCAAGAAGCGCAGCGAAAACGGGTCACGAGGTGCTCCAAACAGCTTCCGCAGCAGCACTGCGAGGATCCACACTCGTCGTTCAGGTGCTTTCACGCCTGTGATCCACCTGGAATGTCAGCAGCAAGCACAACACTCGATGAGCCAGTTTCACACATCCTATGTCCACTCATGCGCTGCACGCACCCGTTCGGCGCTGCTGCCAGAGTCAAGACTCGCTCTTGGAACGCCTGCACGTGCTGGACATGTTCCCCGTGACGCTCCGGCGACGCTTCTTCAGGTTGCTTGACCGAAGTGAGATCGTTTGGTGACATGATTTTCAGTCCGTCGTTGGATGGTGAGCGCTGGTCGACTGGACAGTTTCGACACGCGTCAATAAACGCCGACGTGACCTGCTCCAGGGCTTCTCGACGATCGCAGGAAGCGAACAGCAGCGTCAATCCGATCATCGAGATGTGCTCTTCGATGCTGCTGCTGAGACTCGTGAAGAGACGAGCGAAGTAGACCGCATCCAGCAGCGGTGCGCACAGCAGCGCTTCTTGGACGACGACGATGTCTGACTGATCTCGTGTCAGCAGCGCTGCGAGCACTGGCGAAAGCTGCCACCTGCAACGATACGCGGAAGATGTGATTCAGCTCGTTACTCAAGCGTCGACGTGAGGGTTGAAGGACTCTGCCCACTCACCTCCACGCGCTCAGCCGCTCGCTTTGCTGCAGATCTGAGGTTCCAGATCGCTCAGCCATGGCTTGGATCACGAAAAGAGCAGCCTGCAGGTTAGAAACAGACAGCCATCAGTGAGATCCACACTCGAGGTCTAAGTATCCTTCAGGAAGCACTCACCAACACGGAGCTCGAGTCTGTCGACTCCAAGTACCTCTGCAGCTCGCTGATGAGCGACATGTTGTTCTGGACAACAAACTCTGCAATCAGTTGCTGAAGCGGCAGCGAAAACACTCGCTCGCTCGAGGAGCTTGTCGCCGCGATTGCATTCTTGAGAGCTCGCAGCAGCAGCGACAGCAGCGCTCGACAGTCCTCGTCCGTCTCAAGCAGCGGCGGCTGGCAGTCTTCGCACAGCAGCAGCAGTCGAAGCACGCTGGTGGTTGACTCCACCAAGAACACACGCTTCTGTTGGATACTCGCTCGGATAGCGCGCACGAGCAGGAGCAGCAGTTCGCCTTTCGCCTCGAGGTCTCGGGAGAGTTCTTCAAGCACACTGCTACCTTTCGAGCCACTCACAAAGCTCAGCAGGAGGCACACTCGACGAAGTCTCGCCGCGAGCAGCTCCACGTTGTCCTCGTCAGCTGATGATCTCCACCGCAGCATGTCCGACTTCAGCGCCACGAGCGACTTCACTTTGCGAACGCGAAGCGCAACGTCGCTTCGTGTGCAGAGCAGCATCGCTGACGCAGTCCAGTGCCAGCAGAGCATCTCGATCGCTGCAGTCTTCGCCTCTTCCCTGTCTGATGAGAGTGCTGCTCGACAGACTCGAGTGTAGCCGCTCAGCTGCTCCAGCGCCAGCAGCAGAAACCGCTTTCGCGCTGACGACTGCGTCGCTGCTGCTGGCGTGTGATACTGCTGAAGCGTGGCGATCGCAGCCTCGACGCCTTCCAGGAACGCCAGAGCTGCTTGTGACGACCTGTGCTGTTCTGCTTCCTCACTCAGCCACGCAGCCTGGTCGCTCAGCACTGCAATCAGTGCTTCGAGCGCCACGAGCCCGAGCTTTGTGAGCTTGACTCGCTTTGTTGGCTTTGGTAGCACAGCAACACTGCCTTGGCGAGTGAGCTCGATGAGCTCCAATCCGAAAGCGCTGGAGGAGTGACCCAGTAACGAAGACGACAGATGCCGCTGCTCGCTTTTGTCTGCTGCGGCTGCCCCTGACGAATGGAGCATCCGCTCGCGATGCTGCTGAAGCAGTTCGAACAGCACGAGCGCTGCAGCCATCTGCTGAGCCTTGTCAGTGCTGCTCTGTGCTGCTATCCACGTCAACAGCAGCTCCGTCACAAAGGAATCGGCGGCATCGGACATTCCGTGCTGTCTGCAGACCAGAGCAGCAGTTGGCTGGGTCGCCATCCAATACAGCAGCGCGAGCATCTTGCGCGCTTCAGCACCCCAGACGCAGCAGTTTTCCTTCGTGGCGCTGCAGTTGCTCATGATTCGCGTCGTGAGCGCGCTTGAGAATGCTGAGAGCATGTTTCTGAGGATCAGCACAGCTCTCCACGAGTCAGCCAACCACTTCGTGAAGCTCATACGCGTCGCTTTCGAGCATGGACTGGCTGCAGTTCGCACCTGTGCGCATCGCTCTCCTCGCTGGCTGCTGCCTGTCCTTGGTCCTGAAGTGCTCTGTCAATCGCGTCCTAGTGAGAGAGAAGCATCAGGGCAAGACGAGCACGCCAACAAGCAGTCTCTCGTGCGAGAACGGCTTACCAGTACGCTCTGCAAGTTCGCGACGCGCTTGTGGTCTGTGAGCGTCAGCAGTCGCTCGGGCTGCAACAAGCACGCAAGCCATCGGAAAATTGGCACGCGTCCATGCCATATGATGCGCGCTCTTTGCCAGATCGTACCTTGCTGCGTAGCGCTGGCGTCTTGTCGTCTGCATCCACGACTTGGATCCCATCTCTGCCGTTAGCTGCGTTCACAGTGACCGCGTTAGCAGCGGCTCCGTCGTCACCAGCCAGCGGGAGCAGCAGTGGCTGTCCATGCTTGCGCTCCTGCTGATTGCGCGCTTCAATCGCGTGCTCCAGCTGCGTCAATAGCACCAGCCGCATGGTTAGCACCAGCCACACACACGAACTCGCGTCACTGAATGCACTCGTACGTGGAAGAGCTCGCTGTCCTGCACGAAGCGCAGCAGACGCGCGACGCTCTCGCGCGCCGGCGGCGTCGACTGCCTCGTCGCCATCCTCGTTCCAAAGTTGCCTTGCAAAAAAATGAGCGAGTCACCCGAATACCAGCCCCTGCTTTTGTCTCGTTTGTTGGCGCCAAAAAATACGAAAAGCTCCATTTTGCCAGCACCACGAGCGAAATGCGATGAGAACCAGGCGCCTGGCATTATTGACGACGAAGCGCTGCTGTGGGTGCATCTCTCCCTCTATTCCTTGAACTCTAGCAGCGTGCGCGCGACGAGCAGCCCCATGTCGTAGAACGAGGACACTGCGGCGCGCAGCAGGCGGATCTCCGTGGCTTCAAAATGGCTGTCAGCATGCACGCAGCGAGCTGGCTCGTTAGCTTTGTAGACACGCGATGGTATAAAGCAGCAGTCGCTATGAACACACACATACGTACACGTTGAGGTTCGCGCCGTCGACCGAGAGCGTGCGGTGGATCTTGTCCGGCTGGATCTCTGCGTCCACCTGCAGCGTCTCGAGCGCGTACTGCGCGTCGATCGCCTCCGGGAACGTCATGCAGACGTCGCTGGGCACGGCAGTGCATACACATCGAGAGAGAGAGAGAGAGAGAGAGAGAGATGTTAGCCGCAGTACGAGCGAGCGGCGTGCAGGCGCGGGCAGCAGCGCGCACCATTCGAACGGGTGCGCCTCGCTCATGCTGGCGATGTGGAGTTGCTGGTTTGGCGGGTTGCGCTTGGAAATTTAGAAATGCGACTGCAGTTAGAGATAGAAACCTGTGTGTCTAAATGTTGCTGGTGTGGCCCACGTGCAACTCGCAGCTTGCAAGGCAGGATTGGCACGAACGAGAAGCGCGACGAGTCCAACGAGAGAAGCAAACTTTCGCTAAGGATTGGATCCTGAGCCTTTTCATTCAGCCAGAAGTCGATGCTGGCGCGACATGCAAAGGCAAAAGGCTGTCTCTCTCTCTGCCGTGTGCGCTGGGTTCCTGTGCGAAGTTCCGTCGAGAAATCGTGCAGAGAATGCAAGTATCCAAGCGAAGCGAGCATGCTTGTCGACCCAAACCTCTGCGGCTCAAGTGTTTGGGAATGGGTTCACTTGTTTGGCAGTTGGGAACTCCAGTGCTGGAAACGCTGGAAATCCAGCTCTGCCTTCTCGATCGCTCAGACGAACTGAGCGATCAGGCGCATGTCGATGGCAAATGCTGACGAGGATGCAAAATGGATGCAGCCGAAAATTCCAGTCAGTTGTTTGTGAGATGTGTGCACATCTCCACCCGTCGGGGCCAAAATGCGTGACTCGCCACAGACGTAAAAATCCATTCTCAAATCGCCGCCATCTATAAAGTCACGCATTATATTTCCGACTCGCCAGCAAACTCTGCAAAGTAGTAGCAGCAGATAGACCTGACTCCATTTTAGAGAGCCTGCGCTGTACGAATCTTGCGGTAAAGTAACTGTAGGAGGTGCGCTTGGCTCGCGCCACCGATTGAGCCAGTCTTTGTTCATTCAACACTTTCGCGAAAGACAAAGCGGCGCGTGCACCACAACTCGACTCGACCGCCGCCACATTGGCCACCGAGAGAGACCTCGTGGACACGCCCGCGTCCGCGTGTGCAGACGGACAGCAGGCGCTTCATCCCCTCCTAGACCAGCAGCAGATATCCGCAAGCGATGATCAACCCGGTGAAGACCGTGGTGAAGTGCTGCGGCTGCATCGTGCTCACGCAGCTCATCGGCATCCTCGTGTCGCTCGGGTTGCTCGCGGCGTTCGTGCTCGCGTTCTACTTCTACGTCATCCCGTGGGGCGAGGATCAGATCCGCGAGGCGCTCCACCTGGGGAGCGATGTCGACATCGGCTCGCTCGACCCGGGTGTCTACGCGGCGAACAACTGCTCCGGCTGCGTCTTCGGCGTCAACACGGACTGGCCGACGAACACGACCGGCACGCTGCACTTCCTCGACACGAGCGCCGGGCCGCTGGCGTCCGGCGTGATCGCCACGTCGCTCGCGGCCGGCGCTGCCGCGGGCGTGGGCTCGATGCTCTGGGCATCGTTCTTCCCGACCGCGGCGTCGGTCATGAGCTTCTCGAGCGGCTTTTACGAGATGACGCACATCATCGAGCAGGCGCAGTTCATCAGCATGATCAGCCAGCTGCAGATCGACGGCGCGCCGGTGTTCCTGCACCAGTTCTCGCGCGAAATGGCGTGGACCAACTTCAACGTGCCCAAGTCCATCACCGACCTGGTCAAGTCCACGCGGTCGCGGCGCCGGCTCGACGCGAGCCTGCTCTCGACGACTGCGAGCGGCGAGACCGGCCCGAAGCGCTACGCCGCGCTCATCGGCGTCGAGCCGCAGCAGCTGTTCTTCTACACGCTGCTGAGCTTCGGGATCGTGCTCGGCGCGATCCACCTGCTGTTCTTCCTTGGCGTGCTCGTGTTCTCGATGCTGAGCAAGAAGGAGTCGTTCGGGCAAGTCGCGTCCAAGCTGTACCGGAAAGTGATCTGGGCGTGCATCCTGGCGCTGCTGCTCGCGCAGTACATCTTCAGCATGGCCGGGAGCTTCTATGTGTACCAGAACGCGGGCAACAGCGATGAGCGCGACAAGTACTTTGTCTGGGGCACGATCGGGCTCATCGTCATGGTGGGCTTCGCGATCCTCTTTGGCGTGCTCATCATCTCGGCGAACAAGGAGGAGCTCGCGGACGTGGGCACGTACGCGCACGACCAGCGGCCGTTCAGCGCCAAGTACAGCGCGTACTACGATGAGTACAACTTCGATAACCGGTTCTTCTTCGTGCCGCGCATCCTGCTCGCAGTCTCCACTGGCGCAGTCGTCGGCGTTGTCCAGGACTCGACTACGCAGCTGCTCTGCATCCTGGGCATCACCGTGCTGTACCTGATCCTGCTGCTGGCGCGAGAGCCAAACCTGCTGCGCTTCCTGTACTACATTGGCATCACGTCGGTGTTCATGAAGGTCGTGCTCGTGTGCATGATGCTCATGCTCGTGCAGGATGACTACTTCCCGCAGGAGATTCGCGACAACGTGGCGTACGGCATCATCGGCGTCAACATGTTCATCTTCTTCCTGCTCTTCCTGCGCCAGGCGTACACGATCATCCACAAGCTCGTGCGCGGCTGCAAGAACAAGGACAAGTCGCGCTCGTCGTCGGACGACGAGGTGATCAACCTCGAGCACGGCAACAACAACGGCGGCGGCAACAACGCGTCGCGCAACAACCCGCCGTACGCGCGAATGGAGTCCTCGACGCCGTTCGACAACAAGAACGACCGCTCGTTCAACAACAACAGTGCGATGGGTTTGCAGCAGCAGCAGCAGCAGTTCGGCGGCGCTCAGCGGAACCCGTACGAGCGACTGCCAAGCGAGACGGGAATGGCGCTTGGAGCAGCAGCTGGGAACGCGAGAAACGTCCAAGAGCCGCGCAATGCGTCGAACGAGTGGGGGCAGTACGATTCGCGACCGCAACAGCAGCAGCCATGGAAGCAAAACGCCGCGGCCGGAGCTGTGGTTGGCACTGCAGCAGCAAGGGATCGCAACAGCTACGGGCAGAGTGACAACCTCAAGAACGCCAGCCCGGTTCGTGGCGGTCGACCATCGTACGGCGCGAACGCTCGAGGCACTGACCCGGCGGATCGGTTCTCGACGGCGAGCGCCAATCCGACTCCGTACCAGGCTCTCAGCAACGCGAGCCAGGACAAAAACGCCCGCTACCCGCCAAATCCAGTAGGAGCGGCAAGTGGTGCTCCGCCGCGCAAAGTCAGCATCGACGTGGACGACATGGACGACGACGACGTGGTCGCCGAGCCACCAGCGTACAAGCAGGTGAGCTCCGTGCCGCAGTCGCAACAGTCGAGCAGCAACTCTGGCAGCAACGCTCTTCGCAATCGCCAGTCGTACCTGCGCTTCACGGACAGCGACATGTCGTCCTTTGACGACGACATTGACGGGCGATCGCCTCAGAGCTCTATTTCGGCTGTCGCTGGTGCAGGTGCTGTTGCAGTCGGAGCTCAGCGAGTCGTGCCAGGATCGAGTACGTCGCAGCGCAGTGACTTCAGCACGGAGTCCACTGCAACAGACTGGCTCGAGGGGCGATCGAAGACCGAGATCGAGGACATGGACGGCTCGTTCCTCTCTGCTGCTGACCCGAGCGACGACGACGTCGACGATGTTGGTCCGCGCCATCCAAGCGCGTTTGGGCAGCGGGATTCCACGGATTCGTACGGGACGGACTCGGAGATCGGGACGAGCAAGTCGCTCATGACTGCGTACAGCGACGTCAGCGCAGCCAACCTGAGCAGCAACTTCGACACGGACCGGTCGATCGACACGACGGGTCTCATGTTTGAAGACACGAAGGATGGCAAAGACGATGACGGGGACATCGAGATTGACGAGATCGATATGAAGGAGGGGCAGTCATCGCCTGGGCTGGCGAAGAGCGACTCGGGTGACTCGTATGGCACGGAGCAAGGGCAACTTGACACGAACCGCTCGCTGGCGACAATGGACAGTGACGCGTCGAAGTACCTGCGTGACGCCGGCGAGAGCGAAGGTGACGGAGAGAACGATCTTGGCGACGACGACGACGAGTACGGCGAGCACGAGAGCTATAACCGCCCGAGCCAGAACGACTCGTTCATCTCGGCGCTTAGCACGCGGTCCGACGAGGACGCGTCGTTCTACATCAACGGCGAGCGCCGCAACACCAGCAGCTCGACGGGAGCGCCGGCGACCGAGGCAGAGCGCCAGAAGCGTCCGATGAAGCTATAAATCGGACGTGCGCCTCTCTATCGAGAGCTGCTGTAGACACTGAGTTGCGTGGCCTGCCTGTACGTGAGAGCTTGACTACATATACGAGAGCTTATGTAGCAGCACTTGTTCTCGTTTGCGTTCTCGTGCGTGGAGTTTTCCTTGTCCGTGTTGGAATGTTATGTGTGTGTTTTCTGATCTTGCGAATGGATACATTGTGGAATGTGTAGTCCACATCACGCGTCATCCACTTTTTGCCTCTTTCGCTTTTTGGCTCAGATCAACAATAGGATGGCGAGCGTTGGCAATGCGAGCGCGACGGCTGCAGCAGCAGCGCCAGTGCCAGCGCCAGCCAAGGCCGGCACCGCGGCGCCACATCACAAGTTCGCGCTCCACTCTGAGCACAGCTACGTCAAGGTTGTAATGTGAGTGGCCTTAGCGTAGGACTACAAGATGAACGGACTCTGCTGGCATGCGTTTTGGTGCTGCGTGGCTCATTCGCGACGCTTGCTCCTTGGGTCTGCGCCGCAGATTGACGGAGGACGGCGTAGAGGCGGTGCAGGACGCGAAGCGGCTCAAGTTCTCGTTGGACAATACGCTGAAGACGGTGTTCGGCGTCATGGGTGCGTCCGCGAGCGAGTTCGACATCCTCGCGCTGCAGCGCATTTCGAAAGCCGAGCCCACGACGGCGCTGCTGCGCGTGCGGAAGAAGTGAGCTGCCCGTGTGCTGTGCTGCGGCGTCTCTATCTGTGCCTTGGATAGTCTGCTAACTGCGCTGCCTCGTTTTGTGCTTGCTGTTTGGATGAGAAGTGGGCTGCAGAATCTCTGGGGAGCAATCAGCATGTGTACGTCGATCGACGGGAAGCTCTGCAAGCTCGAGGTTGTCCACGTCGGCGAATCGCTCATGGAGATGGCGTCTGGCAGGTTTTTGGACTGCTGATAGGGCTTCACAATGCTGGGCAAAAACACACGATTATGGTAATAGAGTGGCAACGCACGTCGAGGTAGAGACGCGTTTGGCGCAGTGCTGCTTTCATAATTGTTTTTCTCTTTTCTCTCTCTTTCTCTTATCTACATCTCGCCTGAGCATATGCAGCACCACCACGATCGAGCTCTGCGCACGTGTAGCGACACTTGCCTCTCGACAGGTGAGCGTCGTGCCTGCAGTCGCGCAGTGGCTCTTCACGTAAGATCCCTTCGCCGACGTTGTCAGCCCGCGGGACGTCGTTCCCCACGCAGCCGCACCCGTGCTCTCTCGCTCTACTGCTGTTGCTGCTGCTGCTTCTCCATGATGTCCGCGTAGCTCTCTTGCAGCCGCACGGACGAGCGCATGGTGTAGCGCAGGAACTTCTCGGCGCAGTTGTTGACGCACGAGAGCTCGGCGTCGTCCATCTTCTTGCTGCGGAACGAGTGCACGCAGTCGCTGAAGCAGAGCTCGACCGTGCGGTTGAAGTACGCGATCGTCTGCGACACGCGCATCTCCTCCAGGTGCTCTTCCATCTTGCGCTCGAACTCGCGCTGCTGGAGGCTCATGCTTGCTCGCTCTCTTGCTCTCTTGCTCTTGCTTCGTGCAGTCGCGTTGCGTTGGCTTTTTGAGTGCTCACTCGATTGATTGGGTTTCGCACCGTGTCCCGAACTCACCACTCGCGACTGTGCGGATCTCGGCCGAAAACGCAAACACTCTTGCTCGCGACGTCCCCTGCTCGGGATGCTAAACACGGGATGAGTCTCTCAAACGCGGGACCCTGATTTCCGCTCTTTGCAAAAGCCCCTTCGAAAAACAGCAAAACAGAGAAAGAAGCGATCCATCGCAGAGAAGACGCGGAAGCGAGACGACCCCGACGCCTGCTCTGTGTGCACGCGGGTCTGTCGGTGAACCAGCAGCGAGGCGGCGAGAGAGACCGAGAGAACGCAACGATGAGCGCAGCGGCATGGGCGAGCTGGATGGACCGCCTCGACAACGCGCGCGGACAGGAGAACATGATCTCCGCAAAGGTGCGCGCGGGCAACGTCGCGGCGATCGGCACGAGCGTCTTCGCGCTGCAGCAGAGCACGTCGCGGCTGAAGCGCGACTTTGAGCAGTTGCAGCGCTCGACGACATCCAATATGTGCGTGGGGAACAAAGCTGCTGCTATTGTTGCTGTGTGTTGTTATGGTTTGTTTGCTGTGGTGGTTTGCTGAGTGCTGCTTGCGTGCCTGGATGGATCCATTGATGTGTAGGACGAAGCTGGAGCTTGAGCGACGTGAGCGGCTGCTAAGACAGCTCGAGCTCGACCTGGTACGTCGGTGCGTGGAGGCGACAAAGCACAGAGGCGAGTGAGCTGATCGCGTCTGTGTTTGGTGCTGTTGTTTCACACAGAAAGCGGATCTGGACGCGTACAACAAGCGCAACAACCCTGCGGCGAGCCAGGTAGCGAGAGAGCACCCGAAGAACCTGCTCAGCATGCAGAACCAGATCATGAAAGGTGCGTGTGCGTTCCTGCGATGGTGTCCGCAGCCTGCGAGATCTGATTTGGCTATGCGCGCGTTGCCCTCCCGTCGCCCTCGATGTGCAGACCAAGACCAGCAGCTGGATCTGATCGGGCGAGGCGTCGCGAATCTGAAAAACTACAGCCTCACGGTGAAGGACGAGACCGAGCTCCACGTTCGCCTGCTCAACGACATTGATGGCGACGTCTCGCGAGCGACGGACGGGCTCGAGTCGGAAGGCGCGCGTGCTGCCAAGGTGGGTTCGATCGGCATCCCATAGCCGCCATGCAGAGCCCCGACTCATTTCCTTATGTGTCATTGTGGCTGTTGCGTTGTGCAGGTGGCGCGGCAAAGCAGCAACTTCAAGCTCTATATTATTATTATCGTGCTGTTTGCGATTTTGATTTTCCTGCTGGTCGCTGGCAGTTGAGCTCGTCGATCGAGATCCGTCGATCGAGATCCGTCGCTCAAGAGAGTGTGGAGCGCTGAGCAACAATACCAGGGACACGAAGTAGGGCGAAATCAAAAAGCGCGCATGGACAGCTGACGATACATTGCTTCAAGTACACTCCAGCATCTGCTTGTCGCTTCGTGCCTCTCGCTTCTGTTCAAACGCGCTGTCGTCTCATGCTGTCTTGGCGTCCTTTTGGTATCGGAAGACGGGCTTCGCTCGCTTCGTCGCCGGTCGCTTCGGCTGGTTTCTCAAAGCGCCGGATGAAAAGATCGCAAAGAGGATGCGAGCCTGAAGAGAATGCAAGACACAGCGAGGCAGCGCGAGTCAGCATTGGCAGTGCAGGGAAACTCCAGGTGGACGTCAAAAGCGCAAGGTCACCCACGTTGTTCCAGAGCGCGATGCAGTACAGAGCAAGCGCAGCAGCTGGCAGCGCCGAGATCTGCTGCGGCGCCCCAGCGAGTCGCTTGAGCGGGAGGAAAATGTCGCCGTACAGCATCAGGCACGACACGAGCAGCATCAGCCGCACAAACTGAAGGGCGATGCACAAGCAGTTGAACGACACCACAGTCGGTGAGTTCACAAACATCGACGAGGCGGCAATGTCAGCGCCACTCAGCAAGACGCACCAGCGCAGTGTTGCGGAAGTAGAGCAGCGTGCCTGCAGCCGTGGCGCCGAGGCGAACAGCGACCGGCTTCTCGTACTCGAGCGCGCAGCAAGCGCCGAGCAGCGCATAAATCGCCTGCGAGAGCGACCAAAACGACAGCGATTAGCAAGCTCATTCCTCGAACGAGACAAAAGCGCGCCTCACCAGCTGCATGAAGATCGCGACGTCGGTGCGCGTCGTGCGGCCGCGCTGCGCTGCGGGTCCCCAGAGCGCCTGGTGCAGGCTCTCGTGCTGCAGGACGACCATGTTCGGCGATTGATTCCCCAAAACTCACAGCCGAAAACGAGGTCACCGGATGGGTACAGCGTGCCAGTCCCGAGCCAAATCTGGCAGCTGAACTGACAATCACTCTGTCGCGACCTTCGCGCGACATCCAAAACGCGCCCGAATAACATCGAGTGAGCAATTCGAGCGAGCGGACTGAGCACGAGGTTCAATTCCGCATTTGCCGCACTGAGCGACGCGACGTCGCCGGCAGCAACAGAAGCAGGAGCGACAGCTCTACGAGATGCGCGGCGCACTGCACTTGCTGCCGCTCTACGTGAGCGCCGACGAGAGTAACGGAGGCAGCGGCACAGCAGCAGCAGCGGCAGTGGCGCTGCGGGCAGCAGAAGTGCAACCCGAGGCGGTGCATCCGATCCCGGCTGCAACGCCTGAAGAACTGCCGAGCGCGATGACCGGTCGACTCGCGATGATCCTGGCGGCTGTGCAGAGCGATATCATGTGCGTGCGTCTGTTTCTTTCCTCCTTGTCTGTCTTTAGTGGTTTGTGTCTGCGAGCGCAGCACTTCAGCTGCAGCGGCGGAGGGACAGAGTTGCGTTGCACTAGGCGGTTCTGACAGGCTGTTCTGGTTTTCGACTGCGATTGAGCAGCGCGAGTGACGACCGATCAAATGTAATCGATCCGCTGAAGCTGCAGAAGCTGCCGCGCTGGGCTCAAGATGTTGTTCGAAGTGGCTGCTTTGAAGGTGTGTGCATATGCTCAACCAACTGGTGGCGAGTGGTTCCATTTTGGCTACTTCCACTGTCTGGGTTGATGCTTAGCGGTTCCTGTTTGGTTTCGGCGTGAGTGCAGGACATCTCGACAAGAAGTCGATCTTTCGTTGCAGCCCGAAACATCAGTCGCCGCCGAGTAGTGGCAAGCAGCGGCGACTGCAGATCAGCGACGACGAGTTACTGCCTAAAAAGCGCCACCGGCAATCTGTGAACGGCAGCCGCCACAGAGTTGCTGATGACGATGACGATGACGACGAGATGGCGTTGTCACAGGACTCGTTCGATGGAGAAGAGTGCCCTCCACGGACGCTGTTCACTCGAGAAGAACGAATCGCCGGAAGCGTCGAGAAGTACTCGGACCAGTTTACACAGTTGCTGGATCAGCTACATGATCGACAGCAGAGCGAATCGTTCCAGCGGGACGGACTTGATCTGCTGACGCACGTCGAAGTCCGAGCGCTGCTCCAGACGCTGAAGATCATGCACAAGCGAGACATGATCGGGAAAGTGGACCCGGATCTTCTGGTGACGCTCATGGAGTCGCTAGACAAGCAGGTGCGATTGACTAGATGCCGTGCGTGCTAGCGCTGCAACTGCTGACTCGTGCACTCTATCGCTTTGGTGACAGGTGCTTCGCGGCATCGGTCTGGACATTCTCGGAGCCATGTCTCTCGGCTCGAATGACGGCAAGTGGATGGCATCTGGCATCAACGTCCGGCTGATATCGCGCATGCAACTCTGTTTGGATGTCAGCGTTTGCGAGCTGCTGGTTCTTTCCACGCGTGAAATCGACCGACGAGTGCTCTCGGAGGAAACGATCGACAGCTGCATTCAGCTGTTCAGCCACGTCGTCCAGCGATTGATTGTCCCGTGCATCGACTCCAGCGCTGTCGCATCCGCTGTCGCGGTGGAAAGCAGGGTTGGCGCTTCGCACGACGAAGGCACTCACGCGAGCTCGCCCCAGTCCAAGGTGAGTTCAAAGAATCGACGAAGCTCAGCGAGTGTGAACATCAGAACGAACCGAGAGCTCCGCAGTGCAATCGCTCCATTGGTGAACGTGGCGTGCGAGTTCATGGATCGGCTGTCGAAGCTGGTGCTCACCGTGAAGCTTGCGGATCGATGGATCCTGCACTTTTCGTCCTCGATGGTCGAGCTATTCCTGCTGGAGTACAGCGTGCACGCAACCTCGCTGCAGCAGAGTGCGACGGCAGTGCTGCGCGGAATTTTTCTCCAGTACGAGTCGCATCGGTCACTGATCCTGGATGAGATCGTCGGAGTCATGAAGAAGCTGCCAACTTCGAAGCGTCACCTGAGAACGGTGAAGCTGCTGGACTCCAGCGACAGTATCCAGATGATCTCGACCCTCGTAGTCGCCATGGTGCAGTCGAGTGCCTCGATCAGGGATGTCGAGAAAGAGAGCGCTGCCAAGTCGGAAGCGCCTGATCCGACGTTGATGCCAGCTGAGGAAGCTCCTGACTCCGAAATCAAGGAGTTCGAGCGCCGCGTGGAAGACACCCGACAGAGCGCAGGCATCTTCATCCGGGCATTGATGAAAGAGTGTCTGAAGAAGCACGAGGAGCGCGACTATCGCGTGGTGCTGGAGAACTTCGTGGAAGATCTCCTCGTCATGTTCGTCCGACTGGAGTGGGCTGGCGCTGAAGTTCTGCTGGAGGTGCTCAGCTCGTCGCTTGCAAGCATACTGCATTCGAGTATGACGAAAGATTCGAAGAAGCTGGAGTCGCAGCACACCTTGACGGCACTCAACCTCATCGGCAAAATCTGCACATCGATCAAGACGTACCAGAACAAGGCAGCTCGCGATGTGCTCGAAGATGATGTCGATGCGCGTTTGGTTCTCGAGGATCATGCGAGGTTCCTGAGAGAGAACGTGCTCGTCCTCGCGAACAGGACTGAAGATGGCGACAAGCAGCACGAGATGATCGAGAGCAGAGTGATCTGGAAGCACGTCCTGATGGTCTCCACAAGAAGAAGCAATCGCGTCAACTTTGCGCAAGATGACTCGAGACGACTCCTCTTGGCAAGGTTCATAGCCGAGACTTGCCGATCGCCAGAGCTCGAGCTGGATCAAGACTTGGAGGCGTCGCTCTGGAAATCCTTCCGGAAGAACAGCCCCCAGAGCGTCGACTCGACGTCAAAGCTGCTTTCTCCTTCGAGTGGCTTCGTGCAGAGGCTGAGCTTGCACCTGGTTGTCACCCGGGAGTTTTGCTGCCTGTTTGACAAGCTGCTCGCGCACGTGATGTCGCTGCTGTCGAGAGGCATTCCCACGTTTCGAGCGAGAGTGCTGAAGATCCTTGCTGCTGTGGTGGACGTCGACCCGATGCTGATGGTCGAGGGTGGAGTCCGCGCAGCCGTCAATCGGTGCTTCGTGGATGAAGGCACTTCCGTCCGGCAAGCGGCAGTGGATTTGGTTGGTCGGCATGTGGCACTGCAGCCCCTTCTGGTGCGTCCAATTGGCTGATCCTTGCTGTCATCTCAGTGGAGTTCGTTTGTACTGACGCTCGTTTTCGTGGTGCTTGCAGTTCGACCGGTACTTCGAGATGCTGGCAGAGCGTCTGCGCGACAGAGGCATCAGCGTTCGCAAAAGCGTGTGCAAGATCTTCCGGACATTCCTGACTTCTCCCTCACACGACAGCGGAGACGATGGCATCCCGTCAGAAGGAGATATCCAGCGCAAGAGCGCGTGCATGCGGAGCCTGGTTGAGCGCATCGGCGACCCGTCGGAGGAGCGGCTCATAAAGAACTTCATCATCGACACGTTCCAGGAGGTCTGGTTCGGATCCGAGTTCTCCTCTCGACAGCTTTCTGCGGCTGCCGGCGATTTCGCGGAAGAAAGTGCCGCTGAGGAGTTGCCCCCGGGATGGAAAACTGTCGAGGTTGCCTCCGGGAAGGAGGATGGCAGTCCGCACTCAGCACGCGGCAAGACAGTCGACTTCCTTTCCCCAGACGGCAAGCTCTTTCCGTCGCTTGACGAAGCGTGGTCGGCGTATCGCACCCCTCAAGTTACGCCATCAAGTGTTGTCAAGAGCAAGCAGTCGAAGGTCGACGACACCCCCGAAATGGTTATCACCATTGTCGAAGTTATCCACGACATGTCAAGCGTGGACTGGTTTGTCGCACTCCTGAAGCGTCTGCTGCAAGACGACGATCGCGAGAAGATGGTGAGCGGCGCGCGCGGCAGCAAGGATCGATCCGAAGAGGTGAAGATCGCGAAAGCTCGCTCGGAGAAAATCGTCGAGCATTTAGTGGAGTGCCTCTTGCAGTTGGAGGAAGGCGTGGCGCTGAAGGGAGTCACGATCGGAGACGAGCAGATGCAGTTCCTAGCGTGCATGAAGACGCTCTCCGCCTTCTGCGAAGCGCAGCCGCTGCTCCTGTATCCGCGTCTGGAGCTGATCATGATCCACCTGAAAGGCGACGACAATCTGACGAAGGCAGTCGAGTACAAAGTGCAGAGCCTGGTTCTGTCCATGGTGAACAACGTCTTCGCGCAGATGGAGCGGATCCCCGAGCGGCTCGTGAAGCGACTCGAGAGCGACGTGAGAGCGTTGGTGTTCCGCGCTCCACCCAGCGTTGTCGGTCCGAGCATCAAGTGTCTCGCCACGATCGCCAGAGTTACGAAGAAGCCGCCTCTCCTGCTCGTGAAGCTCCTGGAGACCTTTTACGCGTACCTGCTGAAGTACAAAGAGCTCGATTCGCTGGCAAGCATTCCAGGCGATGTGAGCTCGTCCTTGCAGCGAGCACTCTTCACAGCTGGCCAGGTCGGCGGCGCCATTGATCTGGACGTGTGCGTCATCCCAAACGACGAACTGGTGCACCTCAAGAAAGGAACCATCTTGGACTCGCTCTACGAGACCTTCGTTCACTTTCTCAAGATGGATGGGAACCCGGTGTGCGCTGCGAAAGCTGCGCAAGGACTCGGGTTTCTATTCCTCACGCGCACTCGGCTCCTTCTTCAAGCACAGCAAGATGGGATCCTGGAGATCATGCTGTCCGAGTCTGCAGACGAAATGAAGCTGCAGTCGCTGACGAGTCTGACTGAGCTGCTGAAGTTTGAAGAGAGGCGACTGGAGCACGGGTCCGCGACCAGGAGTATGAACAAGGCGAAGAGTAAGCAGGAGCAGGTGCAAGGAGACCAAGAGGCGGATGCAGCGCTGATCGGCAGCGTCATGCAAGCTCAGATCCAGAACATCCTGTCGCTGTCGCTGGAGAAGGTGGTTCGCATCCGCACCGAGGCGGTTGCGTGCATCGACACTTTGCTGACGCAAGGACTCGTCAGCCCGCTGCACTGCATCCCGAACCTGGTGGCGCTGGAAACAGATCACGTGGTTCCGATCCGTGATGTGGCTCACAGTCAGCTTGTGGCTCTGAACGACAAGTTTCCAACGCTGCTGAACACGCCGTCGGTCCAAGGCATTCAGATATCGCACTCCTTCCAGCTGAACGCGTTCGGAAGCTGTTCGGTCTACACTCTTGACAAGGATAAACGCGAGTACTGTCTCTTCGGTCGGTTGTACTCGAACTGCATTCGCGGAGGGAAGGCGCATCGGAACCTGTTCCTGAAAGCACTCGTGAACCAGTTCGCGGACTCGGGTGGCGTGCTGTCGACAGCTGGGCAGGCGGCGACGAAGACGATCCCGGCTGTGAAGGACACGATCGACTATTTATGCTACTTGGCGCAGCTCCTTTGCGCATTGCCGTACGAGGTCGAAGACGAGCCTCTATACATTATTTATCTGATCAACCGCTACGTCACGCTCAAGCTCAGGTACGCTGCGTGTTTGTCGTTGCGCCGCGCTGATCTCCTTCATCTGACACGTTCTATGTGTGATGTGGTGGTGACGACGCAGCACGACTCTCGACACCGTGAAGGAGCTGTTTGCGAGTGCTGGGCTCGCTCCCGACATCATGGCCGACGAGGCCACGGACTTTTCGGATGTTGATGTCGCGGACTACCTTCCCGCCGTGCAGCTCTCAGATGAGGAAGCGAGGTCGCTCCAGGACGAGTGCCTGGCAGGGTTCGCGATCAGTCTCCTCATTCGCGCCAAGTTCTGCTTGAAGGACATGTACCTGCTCGACAACGAGAAGTGCATGACGTACCAGCCAGGCAACTCCACCAAGGTATGTATGTGCACGCGCGCTCGTCGTTATGTGTAGATGATGGGTCGAGCGCTCATCGACTTCCGCCTCTCGCCTCTCTTTGTTCGACACGCAGGGAGCTGATCAGCCAGTCATGCTGTCCGATCGCATGTCGAAGCTCCGACTGCCGTCTCGACCCGAAACCACGGCAACCGAGAATCCCACGGAACTCTGCTGGAATCTTTTCCTGCGCGTGTGGGAGGCTGCGCGGGACGACGAGCACCAGATGGACTTTGAGGTGCAAGACGACGGCTCGGGCAAGCTCCGCAGGAAGAAAGGAAGGCGCCGCAGATCATCCGTTCCGGCGAAGCACGACGCCACGGAAGACGAGGACGACGAGTTTGTCGAAGGGTTCGCTGGCTGACAGACAGCTCGTCCACTTTCTCTCAATTCACGCAGCGTAGGATATGCTCCTTTTTTATTTTTTTTATGAGTCTTTGTCTTTCTTTAGAGCCTCCAAGATGCGAATGAACAGCACTTCAAAGTCCGACACACTGCGCGCTTCGTGGATGCTCTGTAGCGACACCACGGGCTTGAACTGCCCCATGCCGTCGTGGAAGAGCTCGAGCAGCTTCGCGAAGCACCAGAAGCGCTCCATCTCGCCTGCCACCACTTCGCACACCACGCCTGCCACGCGATGCAGATACAGCCCGTCATCCATGCCTCGCAGCGACTTGCGCGCCATGATCTCGCTCCAGTACGTTCGATGTAGCTGAATCAAACTGGCGCGATCCTTCTTGGACACCGCTGTTGTCTTGCTGGGCTGTGAAAGGGACGACTGATGAGCGGCGGCAGCGTCCGCCGCATCCACGCTTTCCGCCGTGCTCATCCCAAGAGCAGCCGCGGGTCCGCTCTCGCCGTCAAAGCCGTCGGCATCGTCGGCATCGTCGCCAAAGCATCCATCGCTGGCTGCTGTCCCCAAAGCTGGCCGCAGCACGCGCGCCGCGCCGACTACGTCCTGGTACATCAGCGTGCGCTCCTGGATCGCGAAGTCCCAGATGGCGGTGTGGGGCGGCAGCGCGCCGGCGAGCAGCTGCCAGACGAGGTCGCGGTAGTGCGCCGGGATCCCGATCTCCTGCGCGAGCTTCACGACCTGCACGCGGTTCACCACCGGCTCGGCGAGCAGCGCGGCGTACGAGGCCTCGACATCCACGATGTGCTGCACCACGGGCACGCCGAGCGTCTTGTAGTACGTCGTGCGGAAGTTGCGGTTCAGCGCCATGCCCGCGAGACTGTTGCGTTCATTTTGGACTTTTCCAGCCCGAGATTCGCAAATATGGACAAAAAAGCGCTTCGCAAATTGTTTTTTTCTCCAAAAACCAGAAAAAGAAGAGCGCCGAAGTACTGTAGGATTCTACTGTACGCGTGCGACTTGCGAGAGTGATGGTCGCGCCATCTGTCCCATACAAACGCCAAGTGCGGCGCGCTCGGCAGATGCTGCTCAGGCGCCAGGAGCTCCATTGCGTTCGCTGCCCGTCCTGTCCGTCCCGGTGCACCCTCCTGCCCAGGGCATATGCGGATTGCTTAGTGCTTCAGCGCTCGCTCGTTCGCCCGCTCCCCTTTTCTCCCAACCGGCGCGAACGCCGATGAAGTCGGCGAGCTCCGGCGCCGCGCTGGACCCAGCAGCTATTGCCACGCCTGCACGCAGCAGCAGCGCGACCACCTCAGCGCGCAATCTCCAATTCTCGATGACCAACACGGACGCCAAGATGCAGCTCGCGATCGCCGCGGTCTCCGCCGGCGGCATGTCGGTGCGCGAGGCTGCGCGCCGCTACGGCGTGCCGCGCACCACGCTGCAGCGCAAGCTCTCCAAGGACGCTGCCATCCATCCAGGCGGTGGCGGCAGAGGCGACTCGCGCAGCAACAGCATCACGAGTCCTGGCGCAGGCGGCGGTGGCGGCGGCGGCGGCGGCGGCAGCGACAACAGCTTGAGTCCGACGAGCAGCAACCACGAAGGCAGCATGCGCGTGACGCCCGTAGCCGCGACGACCCCGACGTCCGTCGCCGCAGCGATCTCGAGCGCGATCGACGCGAACCAGAGCACGATGAACACGATCCTGAGTCTCTACGAGAGCAACGGCAACGGCACGACGCCCGCGGCGGTGACGAGCTCCATGAGCCGCAAGCGACCTGCGGAAGCGATGAACGCACCCGAGAAGCAGCAGCCAGTCAGCAAAGGTGCGCAGCGCTCTTGATTTCTGTGCTCGTGCATGGGAGCAGTCGAATGGGGAACACACCGCCACTGACGCTGAATCTGCGGTTGTATTGTACTTATGATGCTATGGCTCTGCCGCGCTCGTGCGTCACACACAGGTCCACACAAAGCCATCAATTGCAAGGTCCGGATGCTTTGCACATCCGCCGGGAGCGCGCTCGACGAGCTCAGCAACGAGATGATCATGGAGGGCAAATGCATCTACAAGCTCGGGCTCGGCCAGTCGCCCTTCCCGATCCCGCAGTGCATCGTCGACGAGCTCAGGTACGCAGAAGCCCTGAGCGCATTTCCCTTGTTGCCAGTCGTGTTTTATTCCGGTGAATTCGGCGGAGTTCGTTGGTGGCTTTCGAGCCAGTGGCGTCGGATAGTGTCCTTCGTTTATTTATTTGTGTGTGCTTATTTTGTTTGTCTTCACGTTAACAGAGCAAACTCGCACCAGCGAGAGTACCTCCCGGCCGCCGGGCTGCCCGAACTCTGCGACGACATTGCCGCGTGGGGCTCCAAGACGCTGCACATGAAGTACACGCGCGACGACGTGCTCGTCGGCCCCGGCACGAAGGAGCTGCTCTTCGTGCTGCAGACGGTGTACTATGGCGACCTGCTGCTGCCGAACCCGAGCTGCACGAGCTACGCGCCTCAGGCGAGCATCGCTGGCAGGTGAGCTACTCGGACGCAGAAGCTCTTGAGCTGTGGATCTCGGCTCTGTGCTCATATGTGGTGGTGCTCAACAGTCTCGCTGCGTTTGAAAATGTTAGGAACATGATCTGGCTGCAGACGAATGCGGAGGATCGCTGGGTGCTCCGACCCGAAGTGCTCGAGGACCATTGCGCAAAGGATCCAGGTACGAAGCCTTTGCAGGAGTGTGCTGGACGGTGAGCGTTGCAGTGATAGCTGAAAGTCGGCTGACGGTGTGTGCATGCACAGACGCGCCACGCATCATGATCTTGAACAGCCCTTCGAACCCGACGGGATGCGTCTACAGTGAGGAAGAGGTACGCTGTGAGCTGCTCAGTATCGTCTCACTGCGTACGACAGCTGACTCCTGCCGCGCTGTTGTCTCTGCTGTCTTTTCGCAGTTGATCGCCGTGGCGCAAGTCGCGCGGAAGTACCGCGTGCTCGTGATATCCGACGAGATCTACTCGGAGCTGCATCACTCGGGCGAGCACCTGTCGATCTCCAAGTACTACCCGGAAGGGACGATCGTGTCTGGTGGACTGAGCAAGTGGTGCGGCGCCGGCGGCTGGCGCATGGGCTTTTGGATGTTCCCGTCAAGCATGAACTGGCTGCGGAAGAGCATGCTCGTGATGGCTTCCGAGACGTACACGTCCGTGGCGTCGCCGATCCAGCACGCCGCACGCCGAGCCTTCGTGCCTGAGTGAGTAGTTCGTTGATGTGTGTGTGTGTGTGGAGTGTGCTCGTCCGATCTCCCAGTTCTGATCGCTGCGATGTATGCGTGTGTGTATTTTCCAGCTGTATCGAGCTCGCTGCGTACAAAGAGAAGTGTCGAAAGACGCTGCAGATCATCGGGCAGTGGTGTGCGTACCAGATGCAGAAGATGAACCTCGATGTGCAGCTCCCGCGCGGCGGCTTCACGATGTTCCCGAGCTTCGCGCGTCACCGACGAGCGCTCGCGATGCGCGGGATCACGACGGACGTGCAGCTCTGCGCGCAGCTGCTGCACGACACGGGCGTGGCGATCCTGCCGGGCTCGTGCTTCGGCCGGTCCCCCGACGAGCTCTACGTGCGCATCGCGTTCGTAGACTTCAAGGGCGAGATCGCGCTGTACCTAATCGAGACGATGGTGCGTTGTCGTGTTGCTGTGGTTGCTGTCGTTTGGATGTCTGCTGCGAGCTGTTTCAGGTGGACACTCGCACTGACTGACGCTCTGGCGTGGACACTCTTGACGACATTTGTGGATGCAACAGGACGATCTGGCTCTGGATGCGATCGACGGGTTCATCCAGTCCGTGTGCCCGAACCTGGACATCGCGATGCGCAAGCTGTCCAACTGGATCAGCGCGAGCGACACGCTGCTGCTGCCGACGTCCATGCTCGTCTCGCCGTTGGACGACAGCGCCATCCGCCCGCTGCTAACTTAACATCCACATAGACACACAACACACGAACGCAAGAGAGAGAGAGAGAGAGAGAGAGAGCTGGATGCAGCATTTTTGTTTGATATGAGCAGCAGAGTTTGCATGGATGCAGCAATGAAAGCCATGTGAAGAGCATTGCCACCGCAACATCTCGCTTGATGTTGAGTTGACTGCAAAGGCGAGACTTGGGATCTGTTGTGGTGATGGCCCATCGTTCGCTCGCAGACGACTAACGGCGCTCTCCTCCTCAAGAGCACGATGCTGACATGAGAGTCGCTGCTGTCTCATTGTCAGATTCGACACGGCAGTGGATAGTGCTGCGGAGAAGCACCACAGTCGCGAGGCTGTCAAGAGACGAGCGAGTGCCGTGGACAGCCTCGGCGCTCCGAGCTGTCTGTGCGCATGTGTGTGGGAATGTTGCGTGCGTGCGTGCGTGTGGTTGGTCTCAACGATTTGGTTGGCTCCGACGAGTGCCACTTGACGCCTTCGCTGGCAAACGGCTGCGTTGTGGCGACGCATTCGTGTGCGGAAGGAAGTGCTTCCAGCGGAGAGTGGACAGTGCTGCGACGGATGGAAGGCAGATCCTCCCAGCGCGTGAACGAACGAGGCACCGGCGCTGGGCTGGCATCAAGGCTCGCATTGCTCTGCGTGTGTCCAATGAGTGTTGAGTGCGAGCTGGCGCCAAACTGACATCCTCCGCCGACGCACACTTTCTCCGTCACTTCACCGCTTCTTCCTGTGCTCTTCTTGCGCGCAGGAAGAACAATCTGCGAGCGCGATCACCTGCTTCGACACCAGCTCTTTTGCTTGATTGGCTGCTTCGGCCTCGCACAGGCAGCCACCAATCAGTGCGCGCTCGCTCATTTTGAAGCATGAAAGCGCGAGAATCGCCATCGGATCCATTCCTCGCCTCTCACTGGAAGCATAGCACTGAGGAGCGCATCGGAGCTCTCGCTTTCTCCGAGTCTCTCTCTCTCTTTCTCTCTCTCTCTCTCTCTCTCTCACGCGCGCGAGAGCTCTCGCCACTCGCGTGATTGCTCATTTGTCTCGTGTCGACGTCAGACGACGCGGCGATGGGGGCTGCCGTGCGACGCGGTCGTCGGCGCGCTCACCGCCTTCGCCGCCGCCTTCGCCGCCGCCTCGTGGTCTGTCTGATCCGGCCAGCAGAAAACGGAATGGGCAGCATCCGCTGGCGTATCCGGTCGTGTACGCCGAAAAGCGAGCCAGATGTCTTTTTGCTTTCATCCACCTCTTTGATGCATGCAAGCCTCTTTGAAAGCGATACCGACGCATCAAGAGAGCAAGTGGCGACAGATAAAACCTTTCCGCTTGAGATGCCCCACATTCCGAGGTCTAGGGAATCACAACACAACGCCACGGCAGAAAAAACCTCGGCCGTTCCAGCGAGGTTCTTTCAGACAGTACCCCCTCGATTTACAAAACGGCGCTCAAGTACGAGCGCGCACACCACCATAAAATCAACAGACTATTCAATCGTACAGGTATCGCACAGCAGCGACTAGGCCACGCTCTTAAACATTGTGCGCACCACATTATGCACACATATGTGATTCTGCAGCCCGCACTGAAGCGAAACAGCAGACAGCGCGCCTCGCTCTCGCACACTTCTACCAAACAACCAGAAAGCCCCAACGGCGAAGAGCTCCAGCGACAGCAGCCCCAGCGCCTGCGTGTGTGCGCGCGACCGGCGGCACTCGCGCTCTCCCTCGCTCCCGCCCACGTCGACTCGTCTCGCGTCCGCAGGCTCGTGCCAGCGCGTCACAGCCATGCCGGCCGCCACGGACGACTACTACGCGCGCACGCGGCCGTCCAACCCAGAGACCTACGCGCGCCGCCGCGAGCTCTCGAGCCAAAACAACAGCAGTAGCAACGGCAGCATCGCCCAGGCGCCGTTCTCGGCCTCGACCACCGCGACGTCCGGCACGCGCCACCGCGCCAGCGGCAACAGCAGCGCGGCGCTGCAGTACACGACCAGCAGCGGCGGCGGCAGGTCGTCCCTTCAGCAGCAGCAGCAGCAGCAGCCTCCACGGTCGCAGCAGTCGGTCGGCGCGCAGGGCTACCAGCAGCAGACGCAGCAGAGCGCGCACAAGTCGCTGCGCCACTCGCTCCCGAACGCCGAGGCCGTGTCGGAGACGCAGCAGCAGCAGAGCCAGCAGCAGCAGCAGCAGCAGCAGCGCGCGAGCGGTACGTACACTTACAGCAGACCCGCGGCTGGTGACAGAGCGACGTCGGCGTCCAACTCGCAGCGAGCCGCGGCGGCGGACAATGAGATTGTCAAGGTCGAGATCCCGCGCTGGAAGTCCAAGCACGTGGAGTACGGGCGGCCACACCACGGCATCCTGAATGCGACGTCGCCCATGGTCACGAACTCGGCGAACGCACGGTCGACCACGTGGACCGGCAAGGACCCGGACCCGCGGCTGTCCACCAGCAGCGCCGGCCACGCGGCGCCGCAGACGCGCGCGGGCAACTCGTCGTCCGCGGGCTCGGGCGACGGCAAGCGCTACACGGTCTTCCAGGTGTACGTGTCGTACCAGAGCGGCCGCGTGACGATGCTTGAGAAGCGGTATAGCCACTTCCGCGAGCTCCACAAGCTGCTGCGCCACAAGTACGCGGCCGTGAGCAAGATGTATTTCCCGCCGAAGAAGTTCTTCATGTCACTCTCGCTCCATGTGATCGAGCAGCGCCGCGAGGGTATCGAGAACTACATGAACGCAGTGCTGACACTGCGTCCGCGGCCCGTGGAGCTCGCACAGTTCCTCTCGGGCGGGCTCGGTCAGAGCGGTGACGACGATGACCCAGAGGCGGACCTGTTCACGGACATTTCGCACCTGCGCGGCGGCAACGGCAACAGCAGCATGCTCGCCACGTCGGCGGCGTCGCCAGCAGCGAACGGCCCGACGACGAGCCATCTCGTGACGATGACGGACTTTGACATCCTCAAGATGCTCGGCAAAGGCTCGTTCGGCAAGGTGTACATGGTGAAGCGCAAGGCGACAGGCGAGATCCTGGCGATGAAAGTGCTGCGCAAGGCCGAGCTCGTGAAGCGCAGCCAGGTGAACCACACGATGACCGAGCGGCGCATCATGAGCTCCGTGGACCACCCGTTCATCGTGCCGCTGCGCTTCGCGTTCCAGACGCAGAGCAAGCTCGTGATGATCTCGGACTACATGTGCGGCGGCGAGATCTTCTTCCACCTCAAGAAGTTTCGGTCGTTCTCGGAAGCTATGGTGCGCTTCTACGCGGCCGAGCTCGTCTCGGCCATCGCGCACCTGCACGCGAAGGACATTGTCTACCGCGATCTCAAACCGGAGAACATCCTGCTGGATGAGTTTGGGCACATCCGGCTGACGGACTTTGGCTTGTCCAAGACGAGCTGCAGCGACTTTGCCGGCGCCAAGACGTTCTGCGGCACGCCGGAGTACCTCGCGCCGGAGATGCTCATCAGCCGCAAGAAGAAGACCGAGTACGGTAAGGCGGTGGACTGGTGGAGCCTCGGCACGCTCATGTACGAGATGCTCACGGGCTGGCCGCCGTTCTTCGACCGCAACATCGAGCAGATGTGCACCAAGATCATGAAGTCGCCGCTCAAGTTCCCGTCGCACTTTGGGCTCAGCGCCGAGGTGAAGAGCATCATCGCGGGCTTGCTGGAGCGCGACCCGACGTACCGCCTCGGCTGCCGTCCAGGCGCGGGCGTCCAGGATATCAAGAACCACGCGTTCTTTGCCGAGATCAACTGGGTGCTGCTGGAGAGCCGAGGCGTGAAGCCGCCGTTCAAGCCGCGCGTGCGCAGCGTCACGGACATCCAGAACTTCGACCGCGAGTTCACGAAAGAGGCGCCGGACCACCAGTTCCTGCAGCAGGACAAGCGGCTGATCGTGTCCCCCAAGAACGAGTTCAACGGCTTTTCGTATACGGAGAAGAAGCGCTCGGCGATATCGAAGGGACGATCGTCGTCCTCGAACGCGGACTCGCGGCTGAGCGGCGAGGCGTACGACCGCAACTCGCTGCGGAATTTCTCCATCTCGTAGAGGAAAAAGGATGTGTGGCTGCGAGGACGGATGGACGACGGAGCTGTTCAAAGTGAGGAGACGAACACGAAGAAGACGGAGACGAAGAAGTACTGAATTATAACTATGTGACGAAGCCGCGTGCGAAGGAGAGTGTACAATGTGAGAGGAGACAAAGAAAGAAAGAGAGACGCGCGCGCATGTGTATCGAGAACAAGACGACGATGAAGACATCCGAGGAGCCTCAAGACTCACGCGCCATGGACGACAGTGGTGGCGTGAGAAGCGAGACAGAAACACTCCGAGGCTCGCGCTGACATAGAACAGGACGCGTGACTTGCGATGCCAGCTTGTCAGTAGCTGCGTCTGGACACCAGAGAGCGCGCGAAATGAACAAGACAAACAAAGTGTGCAAACGAATCGGACGAAGAAAATGGCGGCGGAATGGAAATGGTTGATATTTTTTTTAGCTTTAGAATACAGATTTGCTGTTGTATGTGTTGGCTGTTCTGTTGGGCTGGGCTCACGAAGGGACTTGGGAACGACATGTTTCTGACGCCTGACGGTGTTGCTGGACGACCTGCGGTTTGGGGAGCTGGCTGGCTGGCTGGATGCTGCGTCTATTGCGCGGTCGCTGTGGTGGAGCATCTAGTTAGTGCACATGCTTGAGACTGAGGGAGTGGTGGTGGTGCTGCTGCTTGCGGCTGTGCTGGTAGAACACGGGCTTCATCTCGCGCATCGGGTGCGCCACGCTGTGGTCCTTGAAGTTGTAGATGCGCTGCCACTTGCCGTCAACGTTCGCGTACCGGTGGTTCACCTCGTGGCATTGCGCTGCAGTATTCACAACAACAGCAGCAACATTGTGAGCACGAGTAGCACGATTCCCCCGTTTACAAGCACCCGCACAACAAACAGCAGCGACGCACGCACCATTGCAGGCGCGACAGAGATCGTAGTCCGTGCACATGGAGCAGTTGAAGCGTGGGCCTTTGAAGTCCGTCTCGCCGCACGAGTCGCAGATGAAGCCAAGATGCCGTCCTTCCATGATGTACTTGAGCGTCCGGCGGCCGTCCTCACGGCACTTGCGGAACGCGCTGCGCACGCGGAACTTGGGGATGTCGAGCTTCTCCGCCAGGTTCTCGATCGCTTCGAGCGTCGGCACCGGCGTGAACGGGCACTCCACAGAATCTTCGTCCGCCAGCAGCTGTTCCGCTGTCGTGTACCGATCGAGCAGTAGACGCTGCATTGCGTTCGCAAACGCGCTCTGCGCGGCTGGCGTGCGCAGCGTGAAGATCACAATGTCGGCGGCGTGGAGCACAATGTCGAGGTGTCCCTCGCTGCGCGACTGCAGCGCCACCGGCTCGCTGCTCCACGGGATCGGCCCTGAGAGCACGGTCGGCGCAATCTCTTCCTTGTACATGAGCATCTCGGACGACGCGCAGTTAAGCCGCTTGGCGACGCACTCGTAGATCGCGGCGGACGACAGTTGCGGCGCGAAGCGGATGCGGCCGACGTACTCGAGCTCGTGCGTCGCCGGGTTCATGATCTTGACAAACAGGAAGCCGTCGGGGACAACCACGCTGGGGACAGCTGCAGAGGAGCCGCAGTCCGGAATGCTGATGCTACTGGCAGAAGCCATCACGGAGCTGCTGCTGCGGTGGTAAGCCGCATCGCTGTGCGCGACAGCCATCATCATCATCGCGGCGTCGAGCGGCGGGTCGTCCTGGCTCTTGCTCTCGACGTAGATCTGGCAGAACGAGTACGCGTCGATGTCCACGCCGTCGCACAGCAGGTTGCCGAACATCGGCTGGTTCCTGTCCACCTTTACCTGCGTGAGCAGCTTACGCGGACGCAGCGCCTGGCCCGAGACCACGGGCTGGTTGAAGCACCAGACGTTCACGAGCTCCGGGTCCATGTCGTAGGCGCTCTGGAGCTTCTTGAGCAGGTCCTGGAGCGTGCAGCAGAACGGGAGCTCGATCGTGTCGACCTGCGCCAAGTCCGCGAGCCCCAGGTGGGCGTGGCGCTTCAGGTCGCGCTCGCGCACGACGCGGAACGTGATGCTCATCAGCCGCACTTTGGCCGTCACCGTGAGCGTGTCGTTGCGCAGGAAGCCGCTCGCCGGGTTCTTCAGCGTCTTGAGCGCGCCGAGTGAGTGCACGCCCCAGTTGTTCAGCTGGCTGTCGAACTTGTTGTCGATCAGGCACGAGTGCCACTCGATGCGCTTCGCCGGCTCCGCGTGGTTCACGACTGCGAGCGAGAACACGGCGCACGTGAGCCAGCTCGGCGCGCGCTTGTCCAGATCCGTGAGCACGAGGTACACGCTCAGCACTTTGCCCGCGTACTGCGCCTCGTTCGGGTTGCCGTTCGGGAAGATCCACAGGCAGAAGCGGTGTTCGCCGATGGAGAACGTCTCGGACACGATCTTCTCCACGGCCGTGGAGCTCAGCGACGAGAAGCTGGGGATCTCCACGCGCAGCTCTGCACGCTCGTTCTTCTTGTGCTGCTCCACGAAGCAGCGGCGCCAGCAGCCGCCGTACAGTCGAATCAGCTGTTCGACAGACACAACGAGAGCCGTCAGTGTTAGAACACAAGCGCACACGCGGAGCTTAGAGCACGGCGGATACGTACGTCGTAGTCGGGAGCGCCGGGCAACTGCGGCAGGAACTGCGTCTGCAGCGTCGGCCACTGCTTCATGCAGATGTTGCGCCACACGGCGCGGTCGTACGTGAGCTGCGCGATCGTGCGGCACACGAGCGAGCACGCGAGCAGCGACGTGCCGTCGAGCAGGCTGAGCACGAGCTCCATGAGCTCCTGCGGCAGCGCCTGCGCGAGCGACGCCTTCTCGGGCTCCTGCTCCTCCTCTTCTCCGTCCTCTGCCAGCGCCATGTCGCAGTCGACGTCCATCGCGCCGTCTTTTGCCATCATGAACGACATGTAGCCGTCGATCGAGAGCACGGTCTGGTTCATCATGCCGTCGTCGTCGTGGCCGCTGCCACCCGCATTCCCACTGCCGCTGCGACCAAAGCTCGAGCGGTACTTGGAGAGGAAGGCCATCGGGTCGCGCGCGCTCGCGAAGCGGAACGCGCCGCCTGCGCCGTGGCCGCGCCAGTGGCGTTTCTTGGATTGCGCGTGCGTATTGGTCATCGTTCTTTCGTTAGTCAATCGCTGTGTGTGAGGGTGCGAGCGCGAGAAGGCTCGTGGTGGCTGATGCGCGAGTGGGCGGGCGCGTGGGCGATCGCGTGGAGGCTGCGGCGTTCAATGGAATGGAGGAAAGCGCGAGTGGCACCGGCGCGTTCCTTCGCTCGCTCGCACCCCCTCGCAGGCAGGCGGCAGCGTTCTCTTGTGCGCCGGACGCCCGCTCGCATGGCCATGCTGGCAACACCCGTTCGTACCCCCTCGCTCGCCAAAGAATCGAAGGAAACTTCCAAAGGACAGCTGGGCCTCGGATCCTGCGCACCGCGAAGAAGCGGAGGATTTAGGTGGACGTAGAGAGGGAGGGTTTGCACTCGTCGCGCCTTTCGAAAGGACTATGAAGAGGGCTGAGCTGCATAGAGAGGTCGGCGAGCGATAAAATCAGTTGGGAGCTGAAACAAAAAACGGAAAACCCAAGAACGGAAAGATTGCTCGTCGCTCGAAAGATCGGCTGCACCGCGCGCGTCGCAGCTATACGGCCGCTTGATGTTCTGATCTGTGTTTCCCTGTGGTGTGTCCCACACCGCGTTTGAAACAGCATCCGGATACTCTCTCACGTTATCCGGACCGCAGCGCGTCCTCCCAAAATAGATAAAGAGCTGCTCATGCTCGTGTTGAAGTGCACCACTCGCAACGGACCAGCAGCTCCAGCAGCTCTCTCTCGCGCGCGCTCTCTCTCTCGATGGCGTGGCGCGCGAACGCTATCCGCGCGGGCAACGGTGCGCCGAACGGCGTGGCTGCATCTGCATCTGCATCACCAGCTGCGCATGGCACACCCGTCGGCGCGACGCCCAACAAGGCGTCCCACGCGTCCGCGTCCGCCGCCGCCGCCGTCGCCGCGCGCACCAAGCCCACGATCCAGGCGATTGCGCAGATCGAGAAGAAGCGCGAGGACCGACGCCGCGCCATGGCGGCCGCGAAGAAAGAGCGGCAGATCGAGAGCCAGATGAACGAGAAAATGGGGCAGCCGGGCGACGTCGACTTTCAGCGCATGATCCGCGGCTTCCGCGAGCAGAACGGCGACAAGAAGCAGCCACACGCGCCGGCGGGCGAGACCAAGATCACGATCTGCGTGCGCAAGCGGCCCGTGAACGCGAAGGAGGTTAAGAAGCGCGACTACGACGCTGTGACGTGCTTGAACCCGATGGCGATCGTCCACGACTGCAAGCTCAAGGTCGACGGCATCACCAAGTACCTCGACAGCAACGCCTTCAGCTTTGATCATGTGAGTGTGTGAAGGCGAGGAGTAATAGGTTCTTGGCAACCACTGATGAACTTGTGCATGTGTATGCACTGATGCGCAACAACCGCAGACGTTTGACGAGGCGACGCCGAACGAGGTCGTGTACAGCTACACTGCGCGTCCGCTCGTGAAGTTCGTCTTCGAGGATCGCGGTCGCGCCACTGTCTTTGCGTGCGGATCGCTGTTTGCTTTTTCTTCTTCTTCTTCTTGCATTCCTGCTAGTGTAACGCAAGAGTGACTGACGCTGGTGCGTGTTGCGTTGCTAGCTACGGGCAGACTGGCAGCGGGAAGACGCACACGATGCAGGGGATCCAGAAGCAGATCGCTGCCGACGTGTTCGAGCAAGTCCACGCATTCGAGAAACGGTGCGAGTAGAGTTTGGTTATTCTGCAGGGGACTCCTTGTAGGAGAGCATGGGTTCACAAAGAGCTGACGGAAATGGTTGTGCTTTATGCAGAGGCGCGACGCTGGATGTGTGGGTGAGCTTCTTCGAGATCTACGGCGGCCGCTGTCAGGACCTTTTGCACCGCAAGCGGCTCACAATCCGAGAGGACGGCGTGGGCGAGGTGCAGATCGTCGACTTGGAGGAAGTGCAGCCGCGGTCCACGGAAGAGCTGCTGCAGATTATCCACAAGGGCAACAGCTTGCGGACGACCCACGCGACCGAGATGAACGACGTGTCGTCGCGCTCGCACTGCATCTGCCAGATCAGCATCCGCGAGCGCGGGAGTGCGCAACTCTACGGTAAACTGTCGCTGATCGATCTGGCGGGCAGCGAGCGTGGGGAGGACACGAAGAACCACAACCGCCAGCGACGAATGGAGTCCTCGGAGATCAACAAGAGCCTCTTGGCGCTGAAGGAGTGTTTCCGGTACGATCTCATCCGAATGTGGCTGACGTTCTCGCGCCTTTGGAGAAGTGCAGCGAGTCGAAAACTGACGGAATCTCGCTTCTGTCTGGACCATGAAGAGCGCTCGACAGCGGCGGTCGCGGGACGCACATTCCGTTCCGTGCCAGCAAGCTCACTCAAGTCCTGAAGGACTCGTTCGTGAATGCGAAAGCGAGGTGAGACTTCGTTCTCGGGATCGAAACTGCGATCCGTTCGACTGACTTGTGCTATGCCTGGTATACCAGAACGGTGATGATCGCTGCGGTGTCGCCGTGCTCGTCGTCGTCCGACCACACGGTGAACACGCTCCGCTACGCCGATCGAGTGAAGGAGAAGCGCGTGTCTGCCGACGCGTTTGAAGACGGCAGCGGCGCTGACTCGGCTGCTGTGGATCTGAACGACGTCAACTTTGAGACTGGTAGGTTCATGGAGCAGGCAGATGTGTGCGCTGGTTGGCATCTTCCACAACTGATTTTGTCGACATCGCTCGCGGTGATACTACTGCAACAGACGCCGAAGACGGAGCCGAGTCTCCTGGCCGACCACATGACGAGGGCTTTGATGAAAACGACGAGCCGTACGACGATGAGGCAGAAGACGATGGCGACGACGACGACGAGCAGAGCGGTCAGCCGGAAGAGCTTGACGAGGATGAAGGCGAGGATGAGCTCCGAGAGGCGCATCGGTATCGATCGGACTTAGTGTCGAGCCAGGACATCAAGATACTGCATCACAGTCTCCGGAAGCAGTCGCGTACGCTTGCTGTGATCGAGTCTCTGCAACGCTTGAGTCGCGCGTGCTAACCATTTGTGCGGTGATATCTCGTCGTTTGTGTTGCAGGTGGCTCGAATGGCGAGCACGCGAGCGATTACGATCTCGAGACCCTTCACGGAGTGGTGCGTTATGCCTTTGACTGTGAACAGCGGATGGAAGCCGCTCGTGCTGACTAGCATCCTCTCGCAAATTGCATCGCGCAGGTGCAGACGCTGTACGAAGAGCAGGAGAGTCTCCTGAACTCGCACATGAACGCGATCCAAGTGAGTTGTGTCAAGACTCCAGGCTACTCAAGCCAGTGGGGATCGCAGGAAGACTGACATGCTTTGGGTTACAGGAGAGCGCGGAGCTCCTGACAGAGGAAGGGCAGCTGCTGGCGGAGATCCAGGGGGACAGCGTCGTGGACTACGACATCGACAAGTACATCTCGCGTCTCGACGAGGTGCGAGCGTGTGTCTGTCTGTGGCTATTTGGGCAATGTCTGCGTCGCTCGCAACTAGTCGCTGAGCTCTGCTTCCTCTTGTGCTCGTTGGCAGATTTTGGTGCAGAAAGCAAACTCGATCAGCGTGCTGCGCAAACAGTTGAGCGCGTTCCGCAAGCGCTGCGAGGAAGAAGAAACCGCGTCGAAGCGCGTGAATCAGGTGCCGACGTACTGAAGGAGCGCGGCGCAGGCAGCGCATGGGCGGAGAGCTTCATCATGATTTTCTATACACATATCCATCTCGTCCTTGTGCGCCAGCGAGCGCTCGGCAGCGTGTTCGATCGTATCCGGTGGGCGAAATGAAGCCATGTCGTCGTGTTTGGCTCGGAGGTGCTGGTTTGCACCGACCCTCGAATAGCAGCTTATATTGTCCACTTTCGCCAGCCCTCGAATAAAAGCCTCCATCTTCAGCCTTTTTCCACACACAAAAGAACGCGATCGAAAAAGGAGCAAAAGTGATCTCCAGAAACATGACGCAGATGGCAACCGTGCGACGCACATCCGCTGCGGCGGTGGCGGTGGCGGTGGCGGCGGGATTCCGATCGAGCGCGCGGCGCCAGCTGTCAGTGCTCCAGCACACCAGCCGCACTCGCAGTGCGCACGGCCAGCTGCTTGCTGGAGCGACAGCGAACGCATTCGTGCAGGTACGAGCACACTCACACAACCGCTTTGACGAGTTGTCCACGACGGCAACGACTGACGTACATAATCGCCTGCTTTGTCTCGGTAGAATGAGGACGCGGGCGGTAGAGCTGCAGCAGCACTCCAGCTCGTGAGCCGCAACCAGCGATCCCACGGCGCGTCGCTCGGGCAACTTGTCGCACTCGCTGCTGCGATGGCAGTGGCGGCAACTGGCGTATCCGCCGCAGCTCCATCGCGCGCGGAAGCGCCTGCAGCAGTCCCGGACTCGCCGGCGAAGGACGAAAAGGTGCGTTTGCGCAGATAGCTGTACGCATTGCTGGAGCGTCAGTTGCTGATTGTGTCTTGCGCGCTGCATTTGTTTGCTATCAGCGCTACGAGTACGCGCAGGTGGTCGACGCGATCCGCGAACACGTGTCCGAGTTCCGCGCGACGCTCAAGCGGTCGGACACGCGCGTGCCGAAGGCGTTCCCGATCAAGAAGATCGGCATCTCGCGCATCCACGCGCCGAACGGCGTCTCGACGATCCGCATCGAGTTCGTCTGTCCACCGTTCGTGGACCAAGAAGCGATCCTCGGACGGTTCCTGCTGAGCCTCCAGAAGAGCTCCCCGAGCGACGCAAAGCAAGCGGTTGAGGTGTTCCCGGTGCCGCCGGAGAAAGCGGAGCAGAAGTCGATCGTCGAAGCCTACGAGCAGCCGTCCGTGTCGTACTTGTACGCGAACGGCCGCGGGTCGTTCCAGTTCGTGCGCGACAAGACCATGCAGCCGAACCGCGGCTCGACGTTCGTGTTCTACAAGGACGAGTACTTGACCGAGAGCGAGGTGAACGCGGTCGTCAGCGCGTACAAGGAGATCTACTCGTACCCACACGTGCACGCGTTCTTCCGCCACGATATGTCGCAGTCGCGCCGCAAGATGCTCGCAGACCGTGGCGGTCAGAAGAGCTCCGGCACGAACGGTGCTGCAGGAAGCAAGGTACGTCCGTTTGATTCGCTGGGATGGCAGCAGCGATACGAAAGCAGGCGATGCATCGGTGAGCTGAACGGTTCGGAATGTGCAGGACGAAGCTATCCAGCAGCTCCAGGCGCTCGGGATCGACGTGTTTGAGGCAGCAGAGGGCGAGAACGCCGTGAACTGGGACAGTCTGGTAACTCCATCCGCCTCGGTTGCAATCGCATGCTTCGTCATCTGTGTACTGACTGGAATGTGTCGTTCGTCTGTTTGTCGACATCCAGGCTGGCTACGACAAGGTGAAGCTCGAGATCGAAGACACGGTGGTCCTCGCGCTTCAGAACCCCGAGCTGTACGAGGACATCGCGCGCAAGACCCGCTGTCGATACGAGAGCAACCGTCCGCGAGCGGTGCTGTTCGAGGGTCCGCCAGGCACTGGAAAGACCCTGAGCGCCAGGATTATCGCGCAGCAGGCAGGCATCCCGATGATCCACATCCCGATCGAGAGCGTCGTGTCGAAGTGGTATGGCGACAGCGAGAAGAAGATGTCGTCGATCTTTGACGCCTGCGAGAAGCTGGATGGAGCCATCATTTTCATCGACGAGGTAGGTTTGGAGCGCTCGCACGTCCGCTGGTTTCCCCAATGCTCGTGTAGAGCTGGATGGTAACCTTGCTGTCGTGGTTAATTACGTTCCGAAGATCGATGCACTGGCAGGAGACCGATCCGGCGGCACAATGCACGAAGCCTCGCGCCGCATCCTGTCGGTGCTGCTGCAGAAAGTCGAAGGATTCTCTTCCGCGAAGAAGACGACGGTGGTCTGTGCCACGAACAGGTACCGCATTGCCTGAACTGCTTGCCCGATGTCCTGGTGGCTGGCGGTGCGAGCACAGTGCTGACTCTTGTGGTGGTAACAGGAAGCAAGATCTGGACGCAGCGTTGATCAGTCGCTTCGATCTTTGCATTCGCTACGACCTCCCGGACGAAGACACCCGGAAAGCGGTGTTTGGACGGTACGCTGGCTTGTGCAGGCGTCTCGATTTAGAGACATTGGTGGCGTCTTGACTGAGTGCGACTTTGCATGCGTTTGTGCGCTCTCAGATACGCGAAGCAGCTTCCTTCCGAAGATCTGTCTCAGCTCGCGCTGATTGCTGCGGGGCTTTCGTGTCGCGACATCAAAGAGGTGAGGCTGCAGCGGTCGCTTGCACAGTGGGCAGCAGAGTCTGACAACGTTGTGTACCTACGTTGTGCTTGAGCAGATCTGCGAGTATGCCGAGCGCAAGTGGGCGTCGAAGGTGCTGAAGAAAGAGGAGACCGGGGAGGTTCCGACGCTTCAGTCGTACATGGAGGCAACGAAGATCCACACGCTGGGGATCAGTCCAAGCGGAGATGCAAACGTTTACGAGGCGTGAGCAGCGCTCATGAGTCATGCATGGCGTGATACGAACATGCAGAGCTGTCTTATGCGAGGCTAGCGAGTGGAAACACGCGTGCATTGTTCAAAAGCTTCGGGTCGTGTGCTTCGGTTGCTTGGTCGGACGGCTTGTCGCCACAGATGTGAGGAAGTGCTGGTACTGGGCTTGCAGACTTGACCGCATGCGCTCTGCGAGGGTGCTGGAGCGCTCTGAAGCATACGGATGTCAGGGCAAGTGTGCTGCTGGTGTGCATGCTGTGCTGCTTTCGCACCTAGAATGCTCATCGAGGCGTCCATGAACCTCCTTGCGTCGCCGTACTCTTGGTTTCGATGACGAAGGATGCTCTGGTTGAATGCACACAGCAGCACCGTATCACGACGCGATTGTTTGAAGACATTGTGCAACCACCAGATGTGCGGCACTCACGGTGTTCCACGCCTTCGCAACGAACCACTCGACGTCATCCTCGGCGATCTGAAGCTCCAAGCTGCCAGAGAGCTGCACAAACTGCTCCAGCCACTCGAGTACATGCGCCTTTGCCTCAGCGAGACAAATTAGCCGTCGAAAGAGGTAACACAACGTGTCTGGTGCCACTGCATCGCTCTGCAGCATCACTTGGAGTCTAGCAAGCACGCGTGTGAGACAGCGAGATGGTGAGGCAGCAGCACACACCGAGCGTACCCGTATTTGAAGAGATCGCTTGCGAGCCGCTTGTAGCTCTTCCGAACCTGCGAATCAGTCCAGCTTGAGACGATGAAAGACAAGCCCACTGCTGCAAATGACGCACCTCTGACGCTTCATCAAACTCCGACGCATACAAGACGAACTCTGCAACGATATGTGAACGGATGTTGTGAAGTGTGCCAGTGAGGATCAGCATGCACGAAACGATGACGACGACGGCGACGACTACGACGCACCTGCCAGGTGAGCGAACTCGTGAGCCTGTCGCGGTATCTTGGCTTGGCAAAGTTTGAGCATGCCGTCTGTGTCAGGATCGAAGAGTCTCACTTTGATCGTAAAGACGCACTTCGCCTGGCAAAGCATGCACAGTGAGCCACTCATCTTTCGCTATTACGTGCTGCAAGCGACCGGGATCGAGTCGAAGATGCCGTACCAAATAATCCAGCTCGCCTTGGATACCGTGTCCCTCCTCATCTTCGAGACACGCCTCACACTCACTGACGACTTCCAGCAGGTGTGTCAGCTGTGACTTCTCAAGGGACTCGATGCGTTTCATCCTGCACGCGATCGCAGCTACGAGGCACTGCGGCTGGCGCTTCTTCAGTGGATTGCTGTCGCCGTAAACCTCTTCGGCCATTTTCGCGATCCCAGCTGCCAGCACAAACAGCTCGAAACTTTCTGTGCTCTTCGCCATATTGAAGCTTCAGGAAGAGTTAGAAAATAGTATCTCTCACGAAGCGCGAATGCTCACGACTCCGCACCTCATTGCGTAGAACCACTCAGCCACCGATGGAGGTCCCAGCTCAGCTTGTCTTGGCGCGTTTGCAGCTTCCAGAAGCATGCCTGCATACTCCTTCAACTTCGTGGCGAACAGATCGGGTTCGCTCGAGCTACCCACGCTTGCGTTTCGTTCCGAGAAACACTTGTACGCGAGCTGCGCGGTGTGTTGGAGCAGAACTCCAGTTAGCACACCGCCGGCACCTGCAGCTTCGGTGCTTCGAGCTACAACAGAGCAGAGCTCGTCCAAGATCAACAAAACTACAGTCTGCTTCGCTGCGCCAGCGTCATGGGCTACTTTCCCGAGCGCGACCAAGTCTGCGATCTCGAAGTCATCCCGCGCTCTCAAGCTCTTCACGATGTCTTTGATCGCCTCTGTAGCTGCCTCTCCTGGAGGCAGCCCTTCCAACTCGGCGCTGAAAAGGCAGAAGAGCGACTTCTTCGACGGGTCGGTGGCGATAGCCTCACGCGCCAACTCCAAGGCTCGCTCCGATTGTCCAAGTCGCAGATAGCACAGCGATAGCACCCTGAGCAATGTACGCGATTGCCATTAGTGCAAGAGCAGAGACGCAGTTTCGCGTGGTGACATCGCACGCCTTCCACAGTCACCTCGTGTACAAGCCAGACTCGCGTTGGCTCAGGGCGAGGAAGATACCCAGCCCAGCCCACTCAATACACTCCTGCAAGCAAAACGCTCCGTGAGTCAGCTCAGCCAGCTTCACGGTGCTCAAAAGTGCTGATCCGAGGCGCGTACCTCGAACGCGTGGTGGTTCAAGTGGTGCTGCGTGGCGTCAAAGATTGTCCTGTGGATCCTCTCTGCGTGTCTGGAGGAGACGCTGCTGGCTTCGGCACTTCACAAAACACAGGCAGAAACGTTGGACAAGCTCTTTCGCATCAACGAGTGGCAGACGGCGTCTCACCTCTCGGAAGTCTGCATCTGCGAAGCAAGTCTCTTCAGCTCTGCGACAGAGAGCATCCGTCGCTCGGCGGTGTCAGAGAATGCAAGGTTGCAAGCGAGATCCAGGTTGATCTCGAAAGTGTTCTCGCCGTAGCTCCGCTCCAGCTCTTGGTACACCTCCAGAGACTCGTCGCTAAACGCTTGCGCTTGCGCGAAGAGCCGAGCGCCGTGAATCGAGTCTTCCAGGTTGTCGAGCTCGAACAGAACCTTGAGGTAGCTGCTAGCTTTGGCAAAGAGCCGCGCGTTCACCGAGACCTTGACCATGGTGAGCACAGCGTCTGGATCTCGCTGGCGCGGGAGCAGCGAAAAACACGTCTCTGCTCGCTGGAAGTCTTTCATCGCTCCAAACGTCTCCAAAGCGTTCACAAGGAGACGCTGCTTGAACTCCTGCAGCGTCTCCTCCTCGCCATCTTCAAAGCAGCTGTCCATGGAGTCGCAGACTCGGAGAGCCTCTTCCGTGAGAAGCACTTGCTCTTGGTGACGCCCGGCTCTCCTGTAGATGTCGCTTGTTTCCTTCACAAGCTTGAGCAGATGCACTCGATACGTCGGCATGTAGGGAACCAGCATCTGGAGCTCACCGAGCGCTTCGACTGTTCCGTCGACGTTGCTCGAGCTGCTGTCATCGGCTCCGCGATCTCCAACAAGCTGCAGCACGCGGATCCGATCCATGTTGAAGTCCCACAAGTCTTCCAGGATCTCTTCGAGCTCGAGATCTTGCTTCAGCTTCGTCAGGAACGAGAGTCCGATTTGCGACCAGATCTGGTGGCAGCAGGTGAAGGCTTCGTCAGCGAGGCGGACGAGCTGCTGGCATCTCTCTGGATCGAGCTTGGCACTCTCGAGCAGCAGCGCTCCGACGCGACCGAACGATCGAAGCACGTCAATGCACTCGCTGAAGTAGCGCGACTGGTTCTTGCTCGCGCCGTGGTCTTGGACTGGCGCTCCACAGCTCTTCGATTGCCACAGTGAGATGCTCATGATCTTGCACGCCCAGAACCTCGCCGCGACGACCCAGTAGCGCAACACTGCGAAGCCGGGTGCTTGCTGCTGCTGAGAGTGCTGCTCCGGGCTTTTGTCCTCGCCGTCTCTCGTCATCGCTTTCAACGCGCTGCGCGAAGCGTTGTAGAGCACGACACCGGCGTCCATTAGTGCAGAGGAGTCTGGCGCCACGAAGGCGGGCTTGCGAGTGAGCTCGGCCACGTGGTGCTGCAAACTGTCGATAGCCTCCTGCAACGCGCCTGCATCTGCATCTACCTGGGCAGTGCCGAGTGGGTCTCCGCTCGAGCGTGGCGCTGCGAATGATGCCGTGATCCGCTCGAAAGCTTCTCTCGCTGCGCTCACGCGCGAGGCGATCGCAGCCACGCCGCTCTCGTCTGCCTGCATCCGACTGTCGTCCTCGCTCGTCGAGTGAACTCTTCTCTCTCGCTCGCTCTCCTCGCGTGTGCGCTGCACTTGGCAGAATGCGGAATGCGCGCAGGAATGCCAAAGCGCAGCCAAGGGCAAAGTGCAACCAAGAGACCATCACTCCCCCAAAAGCAGCACCTGGGGTCGGCAGGCCTTCGTGAGCTTGTCTTCTTGGGACGCAGACACAAGGAGCTCGCTGTCGCGAGTTCCCAATTGACCCCGACGCGGAGCGCGAAGCTGAGCCACTCTGACGTGTCGCGAGAGCGCCGCTTCGAGGTGACCTGCGTGACCACAGGCATTGACACGTCGCTCTCTGGATCGAGCCAAAGATGCCGCTCGGCAGGGGCAGCGACGAGCTTTGTCGATCCGCATGTCACCTCGAGCCGAGAAATCGGCACTCGCTCGCAATCGCCTCCATCGCACTCGACTCTTTCCCCTGTTTAAAACCAGTTTGTCCTTAAATCCAGGTGGGCTTCCAAAAGCGACTCAAAAATGAATCGCTTGCGGGGAAACAGAAGCCATGACGAAGCCACGAAAGCCGAAAAGCGCCGAAAAAGCGCCAGAGAGCAGGCGGGCCGAGTGCGCGTGAACGAGCGCGCGCGTGTGTGTGTGTGCGGGGATCGTCGCCTTCAAGCACGCTAGAACGACCGGGAGATGGCGCGCCGCATGTCGCTCATGCCCAAGTCCGCGGACCCCAGCAGCCTTGGCGCGATCTGCACGCTCATCGAGCGCGGGAACCTCGACCGCAAGTCCAAGCTCGAGAGCGTTGGTCGCATCTGCCATGTACGCCTCCGCCCACTGTGTGTTGCTCTTGTGAACCGTTGCGGGCTGTCAATGTCGTATGCTGCTGCTGGTGGTGGGGAGCAGAGTGGCACTCCCGATTCGCGCAATGCAGCTCCCTCCTGACGCCGTCGTGGTGGTGATTGTCTCGCTCGACAAACGCATGAGTCCAAACTAACTCGAGGGCTGGTGTGTGCGTGTGTACGTGCTGCTCAGGAGCTGAAAACGGACCCGCTGCTGCTTGACAGCTTCCCGATCGACCGCCTGATGAAGTGCATGCGGCGCCTCGTGTGCGATGCGGACACGTCGACGCGTCTGGGAGCGCTGCGCGTCTTGCGCTACACGATCTGCAGCAACGACAGCGTCAAGATCCTCATCGACCTGGTACGGCAGAGCGAGCAGTCTCAAGCACCGTGGTCGTTCATTCTGGTGTATTATCTGCTGACGCGAGGCTTCTCATCGTGCCACTGCTCGTTCATGTATCTGCAGTGCCTCCCAGTATTCATCGTCCGCGCGATGGAGCGAGAGCAGAAGCTGCTCGCCGAGCGCGTGCAGGCGCTGAAGGTCATCCGCCGCGTCATGGAGATCGACGCAGCGCAGATGCCGCCGGCTCTCGTCGCGTCGATCGTCGCGATCGCGGGCCACAAGGATGACAACCTGCGCCGCGTGTGCTTGGAGACGCTCCGAGAGCTCGCGCTCGCGAATGTGGCCATTGTCGCCGAGTGCAACGGCATCAAAGTGATTGTCGACTCGATCTTGGACTCGTCGTTCCAGGACTTGTCCGACTCGCTGCTGCTTACGCTGCTTATGCTGCTAAACGAACCGTCGACGCGGCGCTTCATCGACCCGTTCGTCGACACGCAGATCCTGCTCGCGCCATTCACAGACACGGACTTGCCAGCGGGTAATGAACGGCGGCAGCGATGGATGGCGAGTCGGAACGCTATTGTGACCATGATGCGGTCGTGGACGGTACGTAGAGGGTGCTGTCTGCTTGCTGCTGGAGCGAGCACATGCTCACTCGTGCCTTGACTGCCATGGCTGCAGGGCATTGTCGTGCTGACATCGAACCCGCAAGGACTCCAGTCTCTCATCCAGCTGCTCGTGCGTCCTGTGGGCGAAGATGTCCAGAAAGCTGTGCTGTCGACGATCTGTGAGATCTTTTACAAGAAAACGTCGTTCGACAAGAGCTCCACGGCAGAGGCAGCCGACGTCGTGTCGGCGACGATCCCGATCAGCGTCTCCTCATCGGACGCGATCCCAGCGCCTATAGGCTACAACCTGCTCGACAACTACACGGTGATCGTGCTGCTCGCGATGATCCACTGCGGACTCCTGGACGCTCTGATCACGCTCGGCACGGGCACTGTGCGCTCGCTCGCAGAGCCAGCGATCGACTTGCTCTCGGACATTCTCCGCATGTCCTCGCGGCTGCTCCCAGACCAGCACTGCGCGTCGCTGCTCGCGCTTCCTCGACTCGTGTCAGCCACGTCGCTCGCGTCGATGACAACGCATCAGACGCTCGGCGATCAAGTGAAGAGCCTGCTGGAGCGTCTGCAGCGAGAGAAGTCGATTCGCGCAAGTGAGATGCTCGCGGAGCTAGCAAACGCAGTCGGCGCGAACTCGGGCAGTGTCGCGACGCGAGGGGTGTCGCTTGTCTCCTATGGCGGCAGCGGCGTGAATGGCGTCCAGCTGGTGTCCGAGCTGCTGCGCGAGATCAACCGACCGTCGACTTTGTACTTGCAAGTCGGTCGCATCGCTGGCAGCAACAACCCTTCGTCGAACTTTTCGTCATCGACGATGCGCCGCCATGGACCGTACTCTGGAAAAGACAATCTCACGTCGCGTGAGCTCATGGTGCAGGAGCTGAAGGCTTCGATGGACGCGCAGATGGACGACGCGACGTTCAAGGACATGCTGCACAATCGCTCGCGCATCCTCACGGACAAGAACTTCACCAAGTGGAACTGGGACGTGATCTCCGAGATGCTCGAAGGACCTCTGACGAACCCGCAGCGACTCTCGGAGGCGATGAAGACCAAGTTCTTCAAGCGCCTTTCGGGCTTCTTCCGCGGCGACACGGGCAACAAGGGCTACTTCTCGCTGCTGGACTGGATCCCAGACAATGTGCCGTTCCTGCGTCCGGCGTGCCAGATGTACACGCTGCTGTTGAACCATCCTGAAGGGCTGCTGTTTTTGAAAACCGATCGCCGTGGCCAGCTGCTGACCGAGATCTCGTCTGCGCTCGAGCTTGAAGCGCGTCCGGAAGCTGCGATTGTCGAATCCCACATCGGCATCTTGAAGCAGCGCATGTTCTCGCCCGTGTTCTGCTCGACGAAGATGCTGCGCGAGTACTTCACGCTGCTGGGGCTCATGAGCTCAAGCAAAGAAGGCTTGAAGATGATGGAGCAGTCCAACTTGTTCAATCGGCTGCACGTGATGGGGACGACGAAAGGGCACGATTTCCTGTGCCGCCTGATCCTCGCAAACCTCGACTACTCCATCGACGGGAGCTCTCGCAAGCTGCTCCAGTCGTGGATGACGGATGGATCCAAGGCGCTGCGCCTGTACGCGACGTGCTTGCTGCGCGCGCTGCTGCGATCCGAAGTGACAGACTTCGCGAAATGGGGCGTCGACGCGCTTGTGACGCAGCTGACGCAGGAAGAAGAAGTCGCGAAAGCCGCGCTGAGCGTGCTGGAAGAAGCGACCGAGACCGACGAGTGTCTGCTTGCGATGGTCATTCGCCGTCCGACGAAGCTCATTCAGATGAAAGATAAACGCGCCGAGTCGCTCCTGCTCAAGTTCTTGTCGTTGCCCGAAGGACTTGCGTTCCTGCAGAGCACAGGCGACTGGATCCCGCGCACGCTCATTGCCTGGAGGCGCGAGAAGTACATTTCGTACGTCCACGCCGTCGAGAACTCGTTATTCCGAGGCTTGCACCGCGACGTGTCTGGGCGAGAGCGCAGCACGCTGTCGAGCTCTGGCAGCATGCGCAGAACGTGCTGGCCGACGCCGATCCCCGTGCAAGTGCCGATGAAACGCGGCGGCACTGTGAAGAATGGAAGCCAGCGCTCGCTCTGGGGACTCGACTGGTTGTACAAGATGCCGTGGAACATGGAGGTGAAGATCGTCGGACCTCCTGGCAGCGGACCGCCGTCAAACCTGACGGTCGAGACGTACATCGACGGCTCGCTGCGCGACGAAGAAGACAGCGCGCTGGACGAAGACGACTTGCGCATGAACTCGATCCGCGTGAAAGCGATTGTCGTGGATGCGCGCAACATGCCGCAGCCGGTGATTGTCAACTCGCAGCAAACGCTGCAGGCGTGTCTGTTCCTGGGCACGCAGCCAGTGGATCGACGCGGATTCACGAAGCCGCCGCCGAAGAGCAACGGCGGGTTTGTGATGCCGCCATCTGTCACTGGCACGGACGCGCAGACGAAGGGTCGAACCCGCTCGACATCTGCTGCTGGGAACGATCGCTCGTCCGAGACAAATGCGATCGGCGGCGCCTACGGTTTTGCAGACCCGTCGTACCCTGCGTCCGAGTCTGCTGCCGAGGAGCACAAGGACTGGAGCACGTGCCAGCCCGACCAGCGCTCGTCGCAGTACCTGACGTCGCCCGATTGCTCGATCTGTGCGCCAGGCGAGCGCGCAGTGTGGAACTTCCGCGTCGAGATGGACAGCAGCACGGGCAACGTGAAGCGTGTGATGCTCAAGTCTGTCGAGTTCACGCTGCAGCTGCTGCCGCTTCGTCCTCGCTCGGTGCCGCTGCCTCCGCACCTGTACGGCGAGCTGGGCAAGACGAGCGCTGGGTGCCAGATCCTGCACAGCTCCGGGCACATCCCTGAGTTCATTGCGTGCCTGCGAGACAGCGCCAGCGTCCCGCTGGAGAAGCGTGCTGCGCTGTGGGCACTCGGGCACATTGCTGCGACGTCGAGAGGGTACGATCTGATCCACCACTACGCTCACGACGTCCTTGACCTGATCGTGAAGCTCACGACAGACTCGCCGCTGGTGTCGATCCGCGGCACGTGCTTCTTCGTGCTCGGTCTCATTTCGCGCTCGACCTCTGGTCGCCGCAACCTGTCGCGACTCGGCTGGGACGCTGCGAACGTCTCGCAGTCGTCGATCTCGGTGCCGCAAAACTGCAACTCGTTGTTCGTGTGGCCGCGCCCGTCAAGCGTAGAAGCCGCAAACAAAGTATGCCCGGTGACGCAGACCCCGACGTCGCCGCTGCAGATCCTGCTGTCGAAGGTGCCGCCGGAGTGGAAAGAAGCGTTGCGCTTGGTCGCGGACTTGAGCAACCACATCACGCAGAAAGAGGCGCACTCGTCGCTCAACAAGCTGCGCACGTCGAAGGCGGAGCTTTTCGAAGAGCCGATGCTCGCGCTCTACGTCCACGCGCTGCTAGAGAAGTACAACTATCGACTCGCGCTGCGCCAGTTTGTGCTGAACGCGTTTGACCGTGCAGTGCTGACGGACGACGTGCTCGATTCGCTGCGCGACGGCTACAAGACGAAGACGGGTGTGCGCGTGCCGCACCCGCGCGAGCTGCTGCGCCGCCGGTCGTCGCCGTCTATCCCGTCGTTCACGTCGTCGATCCAGAGCCTCAACTCTGCGATCCAGAACACTGGCCGCATGTCGATGGCGAGTGGTGGCACGGGCATGAGCAGCAGCGGGGGCGGGTCCTTCATGCTGGCGCGCTCGTCGTCGAGTTCTGGGCTGACCATCGGCGAGGGCCGATCCACGTTCCGCATGAACAACCACGAGCCGATCGACCGCGCCGTGCTGCTCAAGCGCAACCGGAAGCGCGTCGCGCACTCGGAGAAGACAATTGTGGTCGGCGCGCCAGAAGCCGTCGTGTAGAAGGCAAAATATGACGCTTCAGAGGCTGTGAAGAGAGAGAGAGAGAGAGAGAGAGAGAGAGAGAGCGAAGTGGAGAGGAGAATGGACAGACAAGTGAGTGGCAATGGTGGTGCTGGACGTGTGACGCTGCTGGTTGTGTGTGGATGCGAAGCATCATGCAAGGCTCGAGCGGCTCAGGGTAGTGAGATCTTGATTTCTTTTCTTTATGCAAAATAGTTTTGGTGTGTCTATGAGAGAACGAATCTCGGTGGCTTCTCGACTAACATACTCACGCACTCGCTCACTCATGAGCTGGCTGATACAAGCGAGTTGGCAGCTTACTGGCTGCTGCTGTCCGAAGACGACGAGCTGCGGTGCGGGCTCTGCGATCGGCGCGGACCGCCGCTGGATTTGCCAGAGTGCGGCCCCTTGGATCTCCGCTGCATCGACGGTCGTCTGGTGCTGTGTGAAGAGCTGGCAGAGCTCTTGTCGCTGGTGCTCGCGCCGCCAGGCAAAAGCGCCTTGAGCGACATCTTGCCGGAGAAGCCCTCCTGGATGCACTGGAGCTCGAGCTCCTGGCCGACCGCGACGATGTCGTGGATGTTCTCGACGCGGCCGATCGACAGCTCCGTGATGTGCACGAAGCCGCGGTTCTTCGACGGCGAAGTGGACTCGAGGATCGCGCCAAAGTCCATCACTTCGGTCACGCGCATCGTGTACTTGTCGCCACGCTTGAAGAACCTGGTGTCACCGCTGCCACTGCCATTGCCACTGCCGTTGCCGTTGTCCAGCTCTGCCGTCCGGTTCATGATGCGCTGCTTGGCGCTCTCGGCGTTCTCCGGTGAGCCGACAACGCGGATCGTGCCGGCGCGGCGGTCGATGCTCACGGTGACCTCGAACGTGCGCTCGAGGTCGCGGATGTTGGAGCCGCCGGCGCCAATCACAGCGCCGATCGCGCTCGTGGGGATCGTGAACTCCAGACCGACGTTGATCGCGCCATCGGGCGAGTTCTTGAGCTCACGGCGCGGCTCGGAGATCGTCGCGTTCATCTTGCGCAAGATGTTCGTGCGCGCCTTCTTGGCGTAGTGGATGCCCTTGCAGAGGATCTCCAGCGGGACGCCAGGCAGCTTGACGTCGAGCTGGATCGCCGTGATACCGGCGTCCGTGCCGGCGATCTTGAAGTCCATGTCGCCGTAGTGGTCCTCCGTGCCGAGGATGTCCGTGATTAGGCGGTAGTTCTTGATCTCCTTCTCGCCGTCGAACGGGTCGCCCTCGGTGATCAAGCCGATGGAGATGCCGGCGACCGGCGCCTTGATGGGCACGCCGGCGTCCATGAGCGCAACCGAGACGCCGCAGACCGTCGCCATGGACGACGAGCCGTCCGAGCCCATGGTCTCCGACGTCATGCGCACCGTGTACGGGAAGTCGTCGATCGACGGGATCACCGGCACGAGCGCTTTCTCCGCGAGCGCGCCGTGGCCGATCATGCGCCGGTTCACGCCGCCGACGCGGCCAGTCTCGTTCACGCAGTACGGCGGGAACTCGTAGTGCAGCATCGCGTGCTTGAGCGGTATGTCCTTCGTCGGGTCCATGAGCGCCGAGCGCACCTTGAGCCCGCGGTCCAGCGGTCCGAGCGTCACGGAGCACAGCGCCTGCGTGTCGCCGCGCGTGAACACGGACGAGCCGTGCGCCATCGGCAGCACAGCGGTCTCGACCTTCAACGGACGGATCGTGAACGCCGAGCGGCCGTCGTAGCGCGAGTTCTTGTCGCCCGAGAGAATCTGCTCACGCAGCGCAAACTGGAACACGTCGTGAGCCGCAGCCTGGAACTGGCTGTCGTCGACATGGCGACCCTGGAAGTGCTCGCGCAGCGTCGAGATGATCTTGCCGTACACGTGCTTCTCGCCCTCCTGGCGCTCGACCTTGGTGAGCTTTGGCGTGCTGAGCACGGCGTTCGCCTCCTCAAGTCCGGCTTCCTTGGCTTTCTCCATCACCTTCGGGTCCACGACAAGACGCTGGTACGAGCGCTTCTCCTTCCCAAACTGTTTCACGAGCTCCTTCTGCGTGTCGATGACTGGACTCAGCGCGTCGTGCGCGAACTGGAGCGCCTCCGCCATGCGCTCTTCCGTGATCTCGTCGCCCGACGCCTCGATCATGAGCGTGCGGATCTCGTTCGCAGCGTACAGGATGTCGAGCGTCGCGATGTCGCGCTGCTTCTGCGTCGGGTTCGCGATCAGCTGCCCGTCGATCTCGACCACGCGCACAGCGCCAACGGGTCCGTTCCACGGGATGTCGGACACCGCGAGCGCCGCCGACGTGCTGTTGATCGCCACGACCAACGGGTCGTTGTCGGCGTCGAGCGACTGCACCGTCGCAATCACCTGCGTGTCGTCGTAGTAGTCGCGCGGGAAGAGCGGACGGATCACGCGGTCCACCACGCGCGACTGCAGGATCTCCTCGTCCGTGCCGCTGAACTCGGTGCGCTTGGCCGTGTCCGGGATCAACCCCGTCGCGTAGTACTTGACGCGGTAGTCGACCATGAGCGGCAGAAAGTCGCGGCCGCGCTTGCCGCCGACCGAGGACACTGCGGTCGTGAGTACCATCGTCTTGCCGCACGTGGCCATCACGGAGCCGTCGGCCAGGCGCGCATACTTGCCGACTGAGAAGCTCGTCTCGTCCAGTGAGCCGACGAGCTTCTCCTGCACAGCTGGCGCAGCAACCAGTTCCGCTGGTGCAGCGGCGCTGTCGCTGCCAGCAGCAGCAGGCGCAGGGCTGCTCGCTGCCGCCGGGATCTTCTGCTTCTTCTCGCTCTCCACGGCAGCCTCGTCCTTCTTGCCGAAGAGCAGGTCGCGCAGTCCGAAAAACGAGCGCGTCTGCTGCTGGTGCTGGTGCATGTGCCACCGGCTCGCGCTGCTCGCAGCGCCATTGCCGTTGGCGCGCTGCAAAAGGCGGCTCGCTTGGGAAGCTGCCGCCTGCTGCTGCAGCCGCGCTGGGAATCGACGTCCGGCGCGCAGCATCGTCAGCGTCAGCGTCGTCGGTGGTCGTCGATGGTCGTCGGTGGTCGATCTTCTCGGGAGTGACTTGCGTGCTGGCTGGACGGCCAGCCAGAACGGACGACCCAAAATAAAAGCCGCTTACTGCCTTTAATAGTAGCCCTCACCTGAAATAGCCGCTCGCACCTAAGCGGACCGCGAGCGCTTTGAAACCAACCAAAGCAGAAAAACGAGCGGCGGGTTGTCTATTCGGCCAGCACGAACCGATCTCTCTCGCTGCGTTTCCCACACAAACGAGGCGAGTCCGCACTTAGTCGCGAACTCTGTTTCCGATCCGAGCCAGTCGCGCTGGTCGCCTAGCGGCTCGCGCAGCTTTCGGACCTCTGCGCTTTTCCTTCCTTCCCCCCTTCGCCGGCACTCGCTCTTCTTAAAGCGCAAGAAGCCACGACCAAGCGTCTCTCCACCTCTATCTCTCTCCATCTGCAGCAATGGGCACTCGTGTGTACGTCGGTGGCCTGCCCCGCGACGCGACGTCGCGCGAGATCCAAGACGGCTTCTCCCGCTACGGCCACGTGTCCAACATCTGGGTCGCGCGCAACCCGCCAGGCTTCGCGTTCGTGGTGAGTGCCTCCTCCTCCTCTTCCTCCATGCCGGTCGCTGCTGCTGCGATCGTCGTCGCCGTCGGCTCAAGCGCGTCGTCGTCGCACAGCTAGCGGCTGCCTGTGCGTGCGTGCGCGCGTGATGTGCGCGCGTGTGTGTGTGGGCGTGCGCGGGTGTGCATATTCCTCCTCCTCTTCTCCCCTCGGATGGCGTCATGGTCGACTTCCTCCTCGACTTCTTCGACGGGCGTGATGGCGGGCTCGGCACCTCTGCTTCTTCCTCTGCGTCTGCCGTCGGCTGTCCGCTGCGATTGGGCGAACGGGTCAGCTGTCTGTGTAGGTGTCTGGTCGTCTCGTCCGTCTGCGGTTGAGCGGCTTTTCGCGCACGATCTGCATGTTCGGCTCGTCGTGGTGAAGTCTTCGGACGTCGTGGGTCTTCGCTTCTGTTTCCACGGGGTCGCCTCGCTTCGCAGCTTCTGTGTGTCCGTCGTGCTATGGCAGCATGGCTGCGTGGCAGTCGTCTGTGGTCCGCCGGATAGAACCGTGGAGCGCCGCTGTCTCGCCACCATGCCATCTCGCCCCCTATCCATCCATGTGTCCGTCCACCCACCGCACCCCACAGCCTGCGCGCTACGCTGCACCGCGCCGCGCCGCCTTCGTCCGCACTAGCTCCTCCCCGTGTGACCCCAACCAACCAACGCTCCCCCCACCATCTTCTCTTCGTCTGCCTCTGCTCGTCGTTCTTCTAGGATTTCGAAGACCCTCGCGACGCGGACGACGCCATTCGCTCGATGGACGGACGCGACTTCCTCGGCGGACGGTGAGCCATTCATTTGCTAGTATTGTGATGACTCGTGCTTGGATGGCTTCTCAACTGTTCTTCTTTGTCTGTTTTTGCAGTATTCGTGTGGAACTCGCTCGCGGCGGAAGCCGTCGTGACGACGGTGGCCGTGGTCGTGATGGCGGCCGCGATGGCGACCGCGATGGTGGTCGTGGCGGCCGTGGTGACCGCGGCGGCTTCGAGCGCAACGGTGCGTCATCGCTCTCTGTCTGCAGTCGACTTGTGATTACAAGTGTGCTGACTGTGTTGAGCTTGTCTCGTTGCCTTTATTTGCTTGTTGCAGGACGCAACCCTCCTCAGCGCACGGACTACCGCGTGCGCGTGTCGGACCTGCCGCGCGGCACGGACTGGCGCAACATCAAGGACTTCCTCCGCACGGGCGGCGAGGTGACCTACTGCAACATCGAGACCGACGGCACTGCGTACGTTCCGCTGGCGTTTTGTAGTCTCACTGCGCTGTTGTGGCTGTTGTTTCTGACTGTGAGCGTGTGCATTCTGTCTGCTGCGTGTCTTTCAGTATCGCGGAGTTCCAGTCGAAGGACGACATGGACAACGCTATCAAGAAGCTGGACGACACGGAGTTCCGCGGCAACTACGTGCGCATCACGACCGAGGCTGCCGGAGGCTCGGGCAGCCGCTCGCGCTCCCGTTCGCCGGCGCGCGGCCGTTCCCCTCGCCGCTCGCGTTCGCGCTCGCCGGCGCAGCGCAAGGACTCGCCGCGCCGCTCCCGCTCGCGATCGGCGTCGCCTGCTGCCGCGCACTCGCCGCCGCCACGCAAGAACTCGGTGTAAAGCGCCTGGAGATAGGGAGGACACGACAGGACAGGAAGGTCGCGAGCCGCCAAACCGCCTGTGGATGTTTGGCTGGAATTGTGCGGCCGTGCTTGTGTGTGCACGCGCGCGTCCGCGCTCTCTCATGGTCTGGGTCGACGCAGATGCTGGGCTGAGAGAGAGAGAGGTGCGCGGGAATGAATAACACGATATTTTGCTTTTGCTATTGCCATTGTTACGTGAGAGCGTGTGTGTGTCTGCGGATCCCTCGCCGCAGTGTTCGTGTCAGCCGGCTCGCAGTGGAGCCATCTCACGAGCTCGTCTGCGTGATCGTCCCTGTGATTCGCGCTCGGGTTCATCAGTCAAGCCTGAGAACGGTGGCTGCCGTTCTCGCCGTGCGCTGATCTCCTCATGGCTCATACTATTGATCTGCTGGGACACACCGAAGATCGCCATGAGATGGCTACAGAGCGGTGACGGTCTGTCCGACGCACTGCAGAAGGGTTCATGCGACTCGATCGGTCTCATCTCGGCCCAAGAAAGGCTTCGCAGTTCTCAACGAGGACACGGACGCACGAGAGGAGAGGAGAGGAGAGAAAGCTCACAGCAGACATGCAGACATGCAAGGAACGCGAAGCAACCAAACGGATTCTTTCGACTTGATAAAAATCTGCAGAGCTTCTTGGCAGTCGCGACACCCGCGCTTCCCGCCGCGAACAGCAGAGAGCTCTTGTAGTTAACCGCGCGCGCCGGAGGCCACAGCAGACTACCCTACCAGGTCGAAAGGAGCGTAGAAGACCGGTCTGAATATGCCACTACAGAGCCTCACTCCTTAAATGTCCTTGCGCTGGAGTCCTGTTGGGACGCAACGAGGTGCACAGGCAGACAACACGTTGTGAGCTCACGCTGGATCGACCACCACGACAAGGAGTCAGACAGCCAGACAGACAGCGCGAAGAGCGACGAACCTGGTGGGAGGGACTGAGTCAGCTTGTCGGCCTTCTCGGTGTCAGTCACCACGAGCGTGTACAAGTACTTGGAGCAGCGAATTTTGAACTTGACGACCTTGTCGGACTTCTTGATCTTCACCGAGCGAGCATCTTTTCGGCGCGCCTTCTGGAGGAAGTCGCGGATGTCGGTGATTTGCTTAGGCTGCGGAGAGAACGAGCACACAAGAGCCACACACAGTGTTAGCGACCCTGGGATCTGCTGGTTGCCTGCGACGGGCTCGGTTAGTTGGCTTTGCTGCTATGGCTTGCTCTGCTCTGCTCTGCGTGCACTCGTCCATTGGACGCGACACAACTTGCGATGCACCGCGTCACGCGATGCCGCAACTCGATGGAGACAGACACCACACCACTGCCGGACCCTGTCTGCGCTGCACGCGTCGGGAGCGACTGGAGCGCAACTGCGCTCGGCTGATTCTGCTGCCATGACTGTCTGGTGCTTCCCGCTTTGTCTGTCCGGTTCGTGCTGCTCGAATGGCGCCGATCACATCTCGATGAGCGGAGGATGCCGGCTCGATCATGTGCAGCCGCGCCGTCAGGCGATCTGACATCACATGCTTTAGCTGCGCTCAAGCTGCTGCTGCAGGTGGCGCTCGCCACCGCTCTCTGATCTGGTGTCCTGCTTCGGAGCAGCTCTGGCGAATGCTATCGATCTCTCACTCGTTTGTTGGTTCAGTCCGCCATGCAGGATCCGGCGGTGATTATCTGTCCGACGCATTCGAGCGCACGGTGCAGCTGCAGAGCTCGGCAGCAGCCGCGCGAACAGCCAGCAGCAGCCATGCGACGCAAGCGAGTGAAAAAGCCCTGCGTACCATTTTGCGCGTTGGTCTTCTAAACTTAACTAACCCGCCGAGCGCTGTTGGGGCGTCACAAAGGCGCTTGACTGGTGGGGAACCCGAGCGCGATACAGCTCGCGAGTTTCGGCACTTTGGGTGGTGAAGAGCATTCTGTCTGCTTGTCTCCCACCAGTCAAACTGGCGGCGGTCCGGTTCCAAGGTGCGATGCAGCGCGGTCCGCGGTTCGAGCGGGAGTAGGAAACGAGGTGCTTTTTATCGAGAAAAAATACTGTGTTTCTGGGAAAGTTGTTGCTTGTAGCTTTTAGTGACGAATAGGGATGCAGTCCTATCTTGGCAGAATCACTAGGGTCTCCAGTCTAGTCATTCTAGAGGTAGGGGAGGAGTCCTAGTCAGAGGTGATCTACAGTGCAGTTTAGGCAGTTGCCTATTCTTCTCATGAAAAGTAGGCTATCCCCTAGCATCTCATTTTTGCGGAGTTTTAATGCGATCGGATTTAGAGCGACTTCGATAGACTCTCTTGCGTTCGTCTGCCCAGGTTACTAATTCGATTCAAACAGCGATCCCGAGCCAACGCGCGCGTCGCCACTTGGGCAGACAAACGACAGGCGATCCCCCACCTTTGTCCTGTCGAGGATTCGCACTTAAAGTCCCGACCTCCTGATCGAGCTGGCGCTCCCTAACCTCGTCGCGCCGACCGACCCTGTTTGCCTAACCGGACGGCTCTGGACGCCAGGACGAGACTCGACGAGAAGGACGGCTCGGCGCGACGAGGAAGCGCGCGCGCGAGCGGCGTCCGGACCGAGAGCAGACCGACTGCGAGCGCTATCCGCCGACCTGCCTCGCGCCATCCCCGCACACCGCTGACGATGGCGTCGCTGGCCGGCGCGAAGAGCCAGGAGTGCCACATCTGCCTCGAAGAGCTGCGCCAGGACCTCGTCGCGTGCCCGTGCGGCCACGTATTCCACCACGCGTGCATCCTGCAGGCGCTGCAGGTAAACACGCAGTGCCCGATCTGCCGGCGGTTCGCGGCCGAGTCGCACCTCATCAACCTCTATTTCGACGTCCCAGGCGACGCGCCGAGTCCGAGCAAGGGCGATCACAATCACCACCGCCATCTTCCCCACCATCACCAGCAGCAACAGCAGCATCATGGCGCGGACGGCAATGCGGACGGCGGCGGGAATGCAGCCGAGCTGGCGCACATCGCGAAGCTGAATGAGCGTGTGAGTGCGCTCGTGGAGCGGCTGCAGTGGCAGAAGAAGCAGTACGACCTGCTGATTGCCGAAATGAAGCGCGTGCGGCACCAGAGCGAGCAGCTCGTGATGGACAAGCAGGCGCTCATGCAGCGCATTTCGGCGCTCGAGGCGAACAAGAGCGTGCTCGTGAGCAAGGTCGCAAAGTACCAGATGGAGCTCAGCCGCCTGGCCGAAGCCGCGCGCCAGACGGCCGTGAACCAGAGCATCGTCAACTACCTCAACACGTGCGACTCGGAGGCGATGGAGGAGGAGATCCAGAACCCGCGAGAGCTCATCATGGCGCTCAAGAAAGCATGTGCGTCGATGTGTGCGTGTGTGGACGCCAGTGAGCAGTGGCTGATTGGTTCGTGTGTGTGTGTCCATTCCCCTCCCCATGTGCAGGCAAATTCCGCCACGACCAGTACCAGAAGGTCGTGAAGGACAAGATGCGGCTGAAAGCGATGCTCCAGAGCCACTCGCAGCACCACAGCAGCAACAGCGATGGGAAGAGCAAACTCAAGAGCACCAGTGGCGGGGGCTTCGAGAGCAACAAGCGCCACTACGCGATGGAGTTCAGCAGTCACAGCGCGCCGCCGCACTCGCTGGAGCTCAAGAAGCGCAAGACCGACCCGACATCCAACCATTCCGGCAGCTCCCTGTCGTCCGCAGCAGCAGCAGCCGGTACACCAGCACCAGCACCAGTAGCAGCGAGTGATCCGTCGGCGTCGTCTGCAAGCTTCACGCCGCGAACCGAGTCTGCGGGCTTCCGCGCGAACGCGTACTCGGACGTGTCCGTTCGCCCCGTGACGGCTGCGCGACCGACTTTCTCGCGGAGCAGCTACAACCCGAACCAGTACGGTGCCTACAACATGACACCCGCGACCGCGCCGCCCGTGCAGACGTCGAGCCACGCGATCTGCCGGAGAGGCTACGACGAGACGGGCAAGCTGACGACGTTCTTCATGCCCAACAACCCGAAGCGCAGCGGCGGTGGCGGTGGTGGGTCGTCGAAGTCGTCGTCGTCTGCGAATGGCGCTTCTCAGCAGAAGGCGATTCCGGGCATGCAGCATCTGCCGGGGATACAGCAACAGCAGCAGCAGAGTGCTCCGTCTGGCGGTTCTCATCCGAGCCAAAGAGCTGCTGCAGGCGAGCGGCGAGAGTACGCGCTGACGAGCTGGCTGCGGAAAGACTCGTGAGGTGGACGACGCTGCCTCCCAGTGTGGGTTGCTGCTGGGGGATGTTTATAACTTAACTTTTGGTTTTGTGCATTGGATTTTTGTGCGGATAAAGAGAGGGAACGAGCCACAATGCATGCATGGTTTAGAGCTCTCTGGCGTGTTGCGTCGACTCCCTTGGGCTGTGGATGTGGGAGCAAAGCTTTCGCAGGACGCCTTCCAGCCGAGTCTGCTCAGACGATGAACGATTTCGAGGGTCAGTGCATGCTCATACAAGCAGTTGCACAGAAAGCCAAGCACTCCGTAGCTCTCTCCACCTGCTGCTCGCGCGCGAACTGCCTGAAGCGAGGATCGTCGATCGGGAAGTTCGCGTTTGGCACCAGCAGCTGGTCGATGGCGTCGACGGACAGGAACTGAGCTCGCCTAGCGTCTTCGTTCGCGTCGATCTCGTCTGCTACTTCATTTGTGGCGTTCTCCTGGTTCGCCAGACTCGCACTCGATTTCCTCGTGGTGGTGCTGCTCGAGACTGCTACCACTGGTGGTAGTGGCGAGAGGAGTGCGCAGATCTGGTAGAGAGTGGTCGCCAGGTTCCTCAGGTTCGATGCTGTCAGCTTACTCACGCGAGGCGCGCCGATGCCGACCTGCGACGGCTGGAGGACGATGTGCGGGATCAGGATGCGCACGAACAAGAAGTTCACGATCACAATGTTGAATCTCGAGCATGCGCTGGCGACTGGAGCGTTGCTGGTGGCAACTCCGACGCCGTCCGAGCCTTGCTCTGCTGGTGACGTTTGGTCTCCATCGAGCAATGGAGCGGTGTCTAGGATTCGCCGCGTCGCGCCAAGCTCGTCGAACTCGAGCGCTTCTCTCTCTGTCGGAAACAGTTTGTACTGCGAAGAAAAAGAAGCAATGCAACGATGTCAGCGCCAGCGTCCACACATGTCCAAGCCGAGGCTCCAGCTGAGGCGATTGCTCGTGTGGCGTACGCTGTCTGGGAAGTAGAGCCCATCGGATGTGAGGCGCTTCCAGAAGTCAAGGATGCCCGCCGGGATGTCCTTCTTCTCGACTGCCTTGGCGATCGTGTCGACGATTCCTTTCACGCGCACTTTGAGCTTCACGAACTTGCCTTCGTCCATGCTCGAGCTGCTGCTACTGCTGCTCGTGGACTTCTGCGACCGGAGCGTGAAGAGCGCGCCAAACTTGTTTGAGAAGCCTTTCGAGGACACCTTGGTGCTCAGATCGAGATCCAGAGCGGGGTCCTGGAGAACGGACAGCAGTGGGCTCCGGACAACCTTCCCGAGCCACACGCGCGTGGCGTCAAAGTACACGTTCAGCATCGACTCAAAGTCCTGCAAGCAACAGAAGCCGAGAACGGTCACCATGAGCCTCACAAGGCGACCGCATCGCAAGTATCCGACAACAAAAAAGCGAAACCGGACTCACATGCATCGCTTTATCCCTTTGCTCGAGCTTCTTTGCGCGAAGCAGCTTGCGGAGCCGAGCTGCAAACACCACTGCGTTCGCTGCCGACCGAAAGATCTGGCGCTGCGTCATGGGCTCAGCCGCGTCTTGGTCGTGGAAAGGAGCGACCGCGCCGCTCTCGTTCTCCATGTCGATGCGCCACCGCGGTTTCCTCATCGATGCCGTGCTCATGGACGCGCTGATGAGCTTCGCGAGCCGCTTGCGACTCTCGGCTCGGTCGCGCTCAGCGATGCTGTTTGCAGCTCTCGCTTTTTCGCCTGCAGCAGGATGGTTTGCTGCGATTGCCGATGGAGAGGACAGAAGCATCGGGTCATCCGCGTCGCCGGAATCGAGTTTTTGCAGCAGCTTTGGTGGAGAGAGGCAACAGGATGAGCTGGTTGGGTCACGAGAATGGTAGGGAGTCACGCAGTGGAAACGATGTCAGCGCACGTACAAGCTCGTCTTCGTCCGTCCAGTCGACTTCTGGCAGATTCGTCACGTTCCACTTGTGCGAGTCCGTCGTAGAAGCTGCTGTGGCTCTGCGTTGTCGGTCGAGACTTGCCGCTGGACTTCGAGTCTTCGAGTCTGTTCCGCGCTTCTCCTCGAGCTGGTGGGAGAAAGGTTCCACCTCTGTGTCATCGAACTTGACAGAGAGGAGTTGCTTCTGCGGCTCTTGCTTCTCTCCGCGGTGCTCTAGGCTGCTGGAGTTGCTCCAGTCGCTGCTTTTCGGCGCGTCCTTGACTGCGTGCGTCGCTGGACTGCTGCTTTTACAGAACAACAGCAGGACGATGTGAGTAGCTGAGGCAACCAGCCAGCATGCTGGTGTGAAGTGCAAACGCCGCAATCCAGTTGCGCACAGATTCGGGTCGCGCTGTGCCAGCACCATCGCCTTGAGGTCGTCGTTCTGCTGGACGAGCTTTGCTAGCATCTTCTGCAACGAGTGTGCCAGCGCACTTGGTAGTTGGCCGTCGCTCGAATCGGAATGGGGAAGTGGTGCGATCTTCGGACTCGATGAGGCTGAATCTCCGTCTCCAGCTGAAGACGCTTCGGCAGGCGACATCGCTTGGACTCGGAGGTTCGTCTGGGTATCAGCAAACGAAAAATGGCTCAGTGCGTACTCTCGACGCGATTTCGAAACACACGCAGACACGATGCACAGTGGCGAACCTCATACTTGGCGACTTGCAGCTCCAGCTGCTGCAGTTGGGATCTGCACGGTTCCGCAAGCGGCAGCAGAGTGAGGCAGAGATCGTTCGATGATGCGAGCGTCCGGATCGGTTTGCTGCGATCCACTTACTTGACTTGAAGGCGCCGTTCCTGGCGAGTTCTCTCCTGTTTCTGCTGCTGGAAGCGCAGTAGCTCCGCCTCGAGGCGCTGCCGACGCTGAATCAGCAGCAGCGTCTGTGCGTCGTCGTGGTATGCTGTTGCTGAGCAAACAGGATACGGCGCGCTGATCATCGTGAATCACTTCGACACAGCACCTCGTCGTCGACCCCCTGAAGAATAGCTGCTTCTTCACCGACTCAGAGCGAGTATTTATATGGCTGCTCTTCACGCAAGAATACATGCCATTGAGTGTTTACCCACCACTGCACTCTCAGGTGGAGCGCTGTGAGCGAGAGACACCATGCCATGGCATTTTCCATCGCAAACCACTGCCTCAGCGGTGGTACCTTCGCTGGACTACCCTTCCGCCTGAACGACGACTTCCTCCGCCGTCGCTTGCTGCTCAGCAGCCTCGCTCTCGTCGCTGCTCTCATCGTCTTGACTCGAGTCCGCGTCTGAACCCGAGCTCCCGTCGGCTGTCGACTGGATCTCCTCTTTAGCAGTGTCCTCAGCCGCCGCGTCAGCTTTCTCGCTCTCACTCGCCTTCTGCGTCGCGTCGATCGCTTCTTGCAGTGACAACTGCAGGTGCTCCAGCGTCTCGAGAAGCTCGAGCGAGCGCTCTAGCACCGTGTTGGACGACTGGAGAATCGATTTCGAGGAGCTGAGCGTCAGGTTCGCCAGCGTCGACGTCTCTTTCGACGACATCCCCGCCACTAGCTTCTGCGCCTGGCGAACCTAGTTGTACCGTAACATCGGAGAAAATAGAAGCAAAGTGAGCGTATCAGTCAGCGCCTCGGCGATGGCTGCAGATCGGGAAGAGCGCACGCAGCACCTGAGTCATGACTGCGCGGACTTTGCCCGAGACTGTGCTGTAGCTGCACTTCATCTGCCCGCACACCTGCGGCAGCGTCTCTTTCGCGCTCGTGATGTCGAGGACGCCGGGCGTGTGGATCCCCTCCTGCGGCTTCAGGTCTGCGCTCGGCACGTGCACAAAAAGCTTCGCGCTGAAGCCGCACTGGTCCACCTGCTTGAAGTCGTAGAAGCGAGGCGTCGCCTCCTTGTTCTTCGTCGGCACGAGCTCCAGCACGAAGCGCATGCGATTGCCCGTGTCTTCGCAGTAGTCGCCGTCGTCAAACATCATCTTCTTGTAGCGCATCGTGATCGGATCCACCTGCCAGCCACGGAAGATGCTGCACAATGACACACGCAGGGGACGAAATTAGACACGAGCACGCATTCTGCACGATCAAGATCGCAAGTGGACACACGTACCCGAGGATCTTTCTCGTCGCGGGCTCGGCGCTCGTAGTCGAATCCTCGCTTCCTTCGGCGAGTTCGGGCTTCTTCGCCACGTACGTGACGTTCCGCAGGTGGCAGAAGTCCACCAGCGCTCTGCATATGCACAGTCCATGAGTGACGACACCACCAGAATCCACACCACAAACACACTCGAGCAAACACATACGCCTCCGTCCTGATCGACACTGGGTTCTCCTTCAGACATTCGAGCGAGTACAGGTCGGAGACGAACGGACCTGCGTACGCACGGATGCATACGAGGCATGTCAGTCGCTATCACGCGCAGCGACAATACATGAGCGCCGCGCCACAACCAACGCAGAGGTAAACGCACCGTGGTAGAACACCATCGGCTCTCGGAACGGCACAGGACCGCTGCTCGCCGCGTCCGCGTCGGGCGTCGAGCGCGACACAATGCGGATGCTCACTTTCGGCGCGGCCGAGCACACGGAGCTTCCGACCATGCACAGCAGCGCGGCGTACGCCAGCGCCGTCACCCGCGTCGTCTTCATCGTCGCCGCCGGTCTTCGAGCCTTCCTCGCAATGGACGCGTCACTTTTTGCTTTATGCGCGAGATATGATACCGAGTGCATACCGGTTTGCGAGATCGGTACTCCACAGTATTCACACAGCAAATGGCCTCGTATAGTGGCCCCTGCCTGAGTGGCTGCTGGGCAGCTTTGGCTCGCCGCATAACAGAACGCAGGACGCTCACGAACGAGAGAGAGCAGAGATCGCCCGCAGCATGTCGCTCGCGCTCCACCGCCTCATCCGCGGCGTCGCGGCCATGAGCGTCGGCACCGCCGCCGCCGCGCCGCGCCCTGCGCTCCTTGCGCGCGCCATGAGCTCCCAGGCCGTGGAGATCCCGGCCAACATCGTGTTCGCCGAAGAAAAGCCGATGCGCGCGCCGCGTGTGATCCCGACCGCGCAGAAAGGTGCGCGCGCTTGTCTATGATCCGTTGCTGCTACTGTTGCTGCTGCTGCTGTGGATGCGATGCGAGCGTTCAGTAGGCATCTGCATGCTTGCGCGGCAGTGTCTCTATGTGATGGCAGTGTCGCTCACAGTGTGATTCTCGCGTGCTTGTTGCGGTTGTCGTTGTGCATCTCGCCGCGTTAGTGACGTTCACGGACAAGGGCGACGTGCAAATCAACCTGCTGAGCCTGAAGAACGACGGCGAGCTGGAGCCGGTGACGCTCGATGGCAGCGTGTTCGGTGCGCCGACGCGCGTGGACATCCTGCAGCGCGTCGTGCGGTGGCAACTGGCGTGCCGCCGCGCCGGCACGAACAAGACCAAGACGCGCACGGAAGTGAGCGGGTCGACGAGAAAACCGTGGAAGCAAAAAGGCTCGGGCCGCGCGCGTGTGGGCGACATCCGCGCGCCTCAGTGGCGCGGCGGCTACCGCGTGCACGGCCCAAAGCTGCGCGACTTCTCGTACTCGCTGCCGAAGAAGGTGCGCGCCATGGGTCTCCGCGTGGCGCTGTCGACGAAGCTGCGCGAGGGCAAGCTCGCGATCGTCGACTCGCTGGACGTCGAGAGCGCCAAGACCAAGGACATGAAGCAGTTCCTGGAGGCGCGCGGCTGGGACCACGCGCTGTTCATCGACAGCGAGGAGGTCGCGACGAACTTTTTGCTCTCGACGCGCAACATCCCGTACGTGGACACGCTGCCGCAGCACAAGATCAACGTCTACTCGATCCTGCAGAAGGATCTGCTCGTGATCACCAAGGACGCGGTGAAGTACCTCGAGGAGCGCCTGCACACCGAGTAACGAGTCGCGGCGGACGGACTGCTCGACACATAGAGAGAGAGAGCGTTTGGAGCGTGCTGTGGACTGGCTGGCTCGACCATTTGGCGCGAACCACACGCACACACGCAGCACACGGATAACCAGCAGCGACATACAAATAAACGAGAAAAACAAACAGGCACGTGTGGCATTGCGTGGGTCTCTTCATGACAGCAGCAGCACGCACTAAATAGACGGCGACGCACTCAGATCGACGCTCGCGGACACCTCGGGTGCCTTGACTGTCGCCAACAGCCGCTGCTCGACAGGCGCTGGCGCGCTCAGCCCGATCGCCGCCGCAGGGTCCGCCGCGACGCCCGAGAGGTGGATCTGGCCCAGAAAGTCTTTCGCGGCGTCCAGCTCCTTCGTGAGCACGGCGCGCTGCCTCGTCATCGCGTCCACGAGCGCGTCGCGCCGCGCCTGGAAGCTGCGGCCGTTCGCCAGGACCCGGCTCACTACCTGCTTCATCTGCCGTGCGTCGCGCCTGATCGCAGCCACGTTGCCGCTGGCGCTCGCACTGCTGCTGTCGCCGTACTCGCCCACGGCCATGCGCTCCAGGTGCCAGCCGTTCAGGTCGTTCACGCGCTTCGTCGGCGCGCTCAGCGACAGGATCTCTCGCAGGTTGTCGTCATTGCGGCGTTGCTAGCGTGGGCACACGCACACGATATAGCAGATACACTGTTGGCGTCGCTCTTTGCCGCACGAGATGCAAGACATGCACGCACACGCACAGCACCAGCAGATGCACCACATGGACGCGCACAGAATGAGCAAGTGAATCGGTGGCAAAAACGTACGTCGTAGACCTTGAGCAGTTCCTTCCACTTGTCCTCGACGTCGCTCTGCGTGTAGACGTCGCACAGGTCCGTGATCGTAGACGCCGCCGTGGCGCTCTTGGTCGCCTTCTCGTCGCCTCTGCCCGCCACCACGCGCGAGAGCAGCATGACTTCTCTGCTCTGCTTCTCCTTTGATGCGATTGTGGGGTTTGAGGGCGATGGACTGCGCGATTTCGTCCCGATTCGTCCAAAAAGGCGGCACTTTGGGAACTCGCAAACAAGCTTCTTTTTCTATGGCATTCTAGGACTCAAACAATTGCCAGATCGATTCTGTACGACTTCGGTATGGTTTTGCACGATTTTGACACGCGAATCTGAGTTGCTCACTGCTCGAGCGGCACGAGGCGAATGTCGGCGACCAGGTGGTGCACCTTCGGCGCGTACGACTTGACGCGCTCCACGTGCTCGCACGAGATCGCCCACCGCTTGCCGAACTGCTCGGCCAGCTCCCGCAGCGACGCCAGCAGGCGCTGCTCCCAGGCGTCGCGCTCCTCCACCGCCACGTTGTCGTGCACGTGGAACCAGCCGCCCTGCGGCTTGAGCACCTGCACGGCGAGCGGCCACGCCTTGATGCTCGTCGGCAGCAGCCCGAGGTTCACGCGGTCCGCGACATCCGCGAGCTTCGGTGCCGTCTCGCGGTTGTCGCCCAGGTACACCTGGCACTTGTGCGCGACGCCGTTGCGCTCCAGATTGAAGCGCAGCGCGTCTACCGAGTCCGGGTTCCACTCGCACGCGTGCACGAACTTCGCGCCGCCGTGTACGAGGAACGGCAGCACGTAGTAGCCGATGCCGCAGAACAGGTCCACGACCACCTCGTCGCGGCAGCCGATGTTCGCCATGCGCGCCTTCTCCGTGACGTTGCCAGACGAGAACATCACGCGCGTGATGTCCCAGCCGTAGACGATGCCGTTCTCGCGTACTTCGACCCATCCAGGCGCCTGCTTGGCGCGCGGCGACGTCAGCGCGCGCTCGTCCACGTACAGCAGGTCGACGTGGCTCTGGCGCTTCTCGCTCGCGTCGATGAACGCCTTGCGCGCCACCCGCGAGAACGGCGGCGACGTGGACGCGCACACTCTCGCCCACATCTCCTGCACCGCGCCAGCATCGCCGAGCTGCTGCCACTGCGGCTCGAGGAACGAGTCTCGCGGCACGAGCAGGATGTCGCCGACGAACTCGTACTTGTCTGGAACTGCTGCCTGCACCGCGTACGGGACGCCGTGCTTGACTGCGAACGCCAGGATCGTGCTCTGGATCACCTCGTTGCGGTTCAGCCCGCTGCTCTTGCCGAACTTGTTCGCGTACGCGTCGTCGTCCGCGACGAGCGTCAGCTTGCGGAGCTCCTCGGCGGCGGCGTTCGGTGGCAGCAGCAGCGCGTCGTGGAACGCGCTCGTGACGGGGATCAGGAACGCCGAGGAGCCGCCGCCCTGCTCGCTGCCGAGTTGCACGACGTGCACGCGGCGCGACTTGTCGTACACGCCGCACTTCTCCAACAGCGTCTTGGTTTTCTTCACGTCCAGCTTCGCAGCGAGCACGCCGAGCGGCTTGTCGGATGCAGGCAGTGAGTGGGTCGACGGGCTTGGAGCGGCTGGCGGAGCCACAGCAGCCTCCGCTTCAGCAGCACCAGACAAGGCAGCGCGTCCAGCCGCGCGCTCGCACGCTGCCTTGGTGAGCGTGATCTCGCACTGGAACGGCGCCGAGTAGAACTGGCCGAAGCCGAAGCACTGGAAGCCGCCGCCCAGGATGTACAGACTGCTGTTGTGCGCCATCCACGTGCACGTGTGGTACGCGAACGCCGCGCTCGCGTGCTTCACCTCGCCCAGGCGCAGCCACCGCATCTTGCTGGCGTCCAGCACGAAGAGCTTCTGCGTTGCGTTGTCGCCGTTCACGAGCGACGACGGCGTCATGCCGCCCGAGATCACCACGTGACGGTCGCTCACTTCGCACGCACTGCCGGCGATGAGCGTCGCGTCGGGGCCGTCCTGGGCATTGCCGAGGATTTTGCGCTCCCAGGCGTTCGCGACGGTGTCGTACACGATGCAGAAAGCCTGGTCGGCATCGTGACTGGCGGCGCCACCACCAACTTCCGTCCCCTGCTGCTCGGTGCCTTCAGCTGCAGCGGCAGCGACTTCGCTGTTGTCGACGCCACGGGACGACGGCATGCCTCCCCAGAAGAGCAGCTTGGTTTTCTCCACCACGGCGCTCACGTGATCGAAGCGAGGGAACGCGAGCGGGTTGGCTGCAGCACACAGAAAGCAACATCATCAGCGAGGAGACACGACGAGGCACAGCGCTCGAGTCGGCCGTACCGATCTGTCGCCACTGCGCAGGGCTCTGCGCCAAATCGAGCGCGAAGAGGTCGCCAAAGACCGTCGTGGCATCGCGGCCGCCGTAGACGAACATTGTCGAGCCAACTGAGAGCACAAACACACACGGCACAGTTGTTAGCAGCTGTGCTCTCACCATCCACAGCGCACACGCTCATGCACAACAGCGCGGCATCCACTTACCCACGCAGCCCGAGTGCTTGTAGCGCGGCGATGGCGCCTCGCCGACTGTGTCTAGTCGCGACCACTTCTTTGCGTCCAAGTCGAACGCAAACACGTCGTTGAAGGGCTTCGTCGGTCCCGCGCGGCCGCCAAACACCACCATCCGGCTGTTCACGACCACGGCCGAGTGCTGCATCCGGGCACACGGCGCTTCGCTACCACCGTCGCTCGCAGGCTTTGCGGCGCCTTCGCCGTCTTCTTCGTAGACGACCTGGAGCGTGTCGTCGTCCGCGACGTGGAGGATCTTCAGCGTCGCGAGACGCGACGTCGTGCCGGAAGCAGTCGCGCCTTGGCCGCCGAACACGACGATGTGTCTGTCTCCGAACTTGACGCTCGTGTGGCCCACGCGCTTGACAGCGTCGCACTTGAGCTCCTTGAACTGCTCCAAGTCCACCGACGCAATGCTCTCAGCGCCGCTGCTGCCACGAGCCGCTGGCTGATCAGCGAGACTCTGCGGGTGGAACTTGGTCTTGAACGCCTCGAGCAGCTGGTCGGTCTTCCGCTTGTTCGCGACGAACTTGTCGTTCGCGATGCCGACGACCCACTTGAGGTAGTGGTCGCTCACGAAGAGCTCCTTGGCCGAGTGCGCGATCGGGATCTCAAGCCCGTTCGCCGTCGTGCGGATCGCGCACATCACCTTCTTGTTGCCCAGCACGACGCCCGACTCGCGGAAGCCGCACGCGATGCCCCACTGCAGCAGCTCCTTCGCGGCGTCCAGGTCACGGCATACCACGTGCATGATGAACGGCTCGTGCTTGATGATCAGCTGCACACACGATGCGACGAGTGAGGATGAGCACGAGTCAAGTCGGACGCACTAGCACCGGGACGCTTTGTGCAGGAACGCACCATGTTGCTGTTTGTGGACACGGCGTCCGGCGAGCGCAGCGCGTGCGAGAGCTGCTCCATCGTGATCGTCGCGTGCTCGGCCAAGAGCCACTTGCCGCCTTTCGTGATCAGGTTGACGGACTCTTCGCGCTCTTCACTCGCGGCGTCCTCGCCAACGCTGCTGCTCGCAGGCACGCCGCAGAACACTGCGATGCGACCCGAACACGAGCTGCTGGTCACCTGCAGCGCCGCATGCATCATACAAGCAGTCAGTCAGTCAGTCAGTCTCCGTCGGAACATCAACCGAAGCTTCGCATCAATCGCGAGCAGCTCCGGTCGCGAGATTGCCAGGCAACGCACGTAGTTCGGGTGGTCGTTGATGAGCCGGATGAGCTCGACGATGGGCTCGTCGATGCTTCCCTTCGGACTCTTGTCCTCCGCCATGCGCAGCTTGCGCAGGCTCTCGCGCTTGAAGTGCGCGAACATGTTTTCCGCCGTCGCGCGTCCGACAGCCAATTGCCACTTTTGCCTCAGCTTCGCCAGTCAAAGCGAAAACACGCGAGAGAGTCGGCAGCTTTCTGCGACGTGTGAGAGCGAGCAGTACTCCCCCACGGGGAGGCACAAATGCCTGCAGCACAGTAAAGAGCACCCACCTTCGATTTCGAAAGAAAGAACCTCATACAAAGCCCAAGTCACTTCTGGCTCCCTTTGTGGTCGTTCTCTCGCGCGCCTCGTGCCATTTTCGCCAACGAACGACCAAGTCAGTCCAGAAGACGCGCGCAGAAAGAAAGCGAGAAAGCGAGGAAGGAAGGACGCACGCGACCGCTCCCGCCCTCGTCCTCACACACCACAGACTCCGCCCCCCGCAGCAGATCTCCTGCCGCTCACGCGCAGAGGAAGCGAGCCCACTAGCCCTCATTCATTCAGCCGGAACACGACAGAGAGCTAAGCCCTCTACGCGAAGCCCTAAGCGAAACAAACAAAAACATCCATGCAGAGCGCGACGTTCTCGGTCGCGCCGCACGTGCTCGAGCAGGCGTACAAGGCGATCCGCACGACACCGCCGGAGCCCAAGGATCTGGAGCAGTCGGCCAAACTGCAGCAGTTCATGGACGAGCACTTCCCGACCGAGTGCGACGAGAACATCACGCGCCGCTCGATGATCCTCGCCGAGCTGCGCTCCATCTTTCGCGAGTGGGTCAAGCAGGTACGAGCCGACTCTCTTTGTGTGTCTGTGTATGTAGTCTGCCATGATGAGACGGCTCTGTGATATGCTAACGGTGGATTTGTGGACATTTGTGTGTGTTATCTACACAAACAGGTGTGCATGCAGAAAGGCGTGCCCGAAGAGATCGCGGCGGACGCCGGCGGACAGATCCTCGTGTCCGGGTCGTACCGCCTGGGCGTGAACGAGCCTGGCGCGGATATCGACACGATCTGCGTCGCGCCGCGCCACATTTCGCGCGACGACTTCTTCTCGTCGCTCAAGGAGATCTTCCTGAAGCACCCGAAGGTGTCGAACCTCGTGTCCATCGAAGGCGCGATCGTGCCGATCATCACGTTTGACTACGAAGAGATCAACATCGATCTGCAGATCGCGATCCTGCCGCGCAACACGATCCCGGACGACCTCAACATCCTCGAAGACGCCGTGCTCGTCGGCGTTGACACGGCCACCGAGAAGTCGCTCAACGGTCCGCGCGTGACGGAGCTCATGATCAAGGTGCGTCTATTGTGTGTGATTGTTGTGTGTATGTATTGTGGACATGCTCGCTGACTGACAGCGCACCTATTCGGCTGTGTAACTTTGTTGCATGTGCAGCTGACGCCGAACCGCGAGAGCTTCATTAGCGTGCTGCGCATCGTGCGTCGCTGGGCGAAGCGCCGCGGACTGTACTCAAACAAGATGGGGTACCTCGGCGGCGTCAACTGGTGCATCCTGGTGTGCTTTATCAACCAGCTGTACCCGACCGCGGCGCCGTCGACGCTGCTGCTGCGCTTCTTCATGGTGCTGGCGAACTGGAAGTGGCCGCTGGCAATCCAGGTATGTGTGCTCGCAATGTTGTTCTGCGACCGCGTGGCGTTGAGTTGTTATTTTGCTAACCTTGCTGTGTGTTGCTGTGCATAGCTCTGCAAGACGCACGACGCGAAGCTCAACCTCGAGGTGTGGAACGCGAACTCGGGCAACAACAGGTACAACAGTGCTGAGACGCCAATAAAACATGTGACGAGTCTTGGCACTAACTGTGTGTGTGTGTGGCTGAACAGATACCAGGTTATGCCGATCCTGACGCCCGCGTACCCGTCGATGAACTCGTCGTTCAACGTGTCGACGCACACGCTCGCGGTGATGAAGGACGAGCTGAAGCGCGCACTGGGCATAGTGCAAGATATTTTAAATAAAGGAGGCGCGGACTGGAGTCCGCTGTTTGAACCGTCGGATTTTTTTGCAGTGCACCAACACTACCTCGCGGTGGATGTGTATGCGGAATCCGAAGACGAAGAACAAGCCTGGTGCGGCTTCTGCGAGTCGCGCATCCGCAAGCTGGTCGAGAGCCTCGCGTACATCCCGCAGCTCTGCCGCATCCGGACGTTCACGAAGAAGTACCCGCTGAGCTTCGTCGAGACCCAAGCCACTTCCGCCTCCAGCAACAACGGGAACGCCGCCGCTGCTGCCCAAGACGCGACCCAGGACCAAGCTGCTGCTCCAAAGCCGACGAAGTTTGGCGTGTGCTTCTTCGTGGGCTTCGACATCGACCGCCGCCAGCTGCGCGGCCGCGAAGTGAGCATCGACAACTCGGTCGACTACTTCAAGCACAACGACCTCTACCGCTGGAACAAGCGCACGCCGACGATGGACGTGAAGATCACGCCGGTGGTGTGGAAGAACCTGCCCGAGTGCGTGTTCGACGACATGGGCGGTCGCCAAGTGGCGCGCAACGTCCGCCGCGAGTTCATGAAGAAGAAGAAAGAAGACGAGAAAGCTGCCGAGGACGCTGCAAACGGCGTCACCGCCGGCACGTCGTCCGGCGAAGACACGGCGGCGGCGAAGGACACGCAGTCGCAGGACACGGACGGCACCTGCGAGGAAGGCGACGCCAGCGCCACGGAAGACTCGAACCCAGCTGCAGCAGAAGACGACGAGAGTGGGGCTGTGAAAGCTGTCAACGGGAAGGAAAGTGGCGGCGCGCCGTCACTGCCTCCGAGAAGCCAGAGCCCAGATCCAGCAGCAGACGGGAGCGCGTCGTCGTCTCCAGTGAAAGCCGGTCGAGCTGCCGAGAAAGCCGAGCTCTCGACTCCCGTGAAGACTCTGCCAGCCGCGCAAGTTGTCAGCGCGTCGCCCCAGGTTGCAGTTCCAGGCAAGCGCGAGCGCGAGGGCACTTCGTCAGCGACGGGTACGCCGATCGGGAAGAAGACGCTGGCGACGGGACCACCAGGCACGCCTTCGACTGGAGCTCCACTGCCGCCGCAGAAGCCAGCTCCAAGCGCCACGAGCCAGCCTCGCGCAGTGGTGCCCGCCCCAGCGCCTCCAGCCGCGATCTCGTCGCCGCGCAAGAGACGTAAAATGAAAATCACATTTGGCAAACTGAACTGAGCTGCGAACTCACCACTCTCTCGACAAGCTTCCCAAAGAAAAAAGAAAAGATGAAGCAAGAAAAAAAACAAGAGCACATGCAAAAGAAAAAAAGAGAGAGCAGTGCGAAGCGAGAGAGCGATGGCAGCAGCGCAGTGGTAGACGAGTAGCAGGAGGGGAGAGCCACGGCAGCGCTGACGGGGAACGAGGAGAGCTGCAGGGATTAGAGGCAGCGAGCAGCGCATGCGCACTGCACAACAGAAAATATTTAGCAGCGAAAAAAAGCAAACAGAGCGGCTCGCCATCAAACGAAAACAGAGAATGGATCCCAGCCCAGCGACCTGGGAACCGAGGAGAGCACCAGCACCGACGCCTGCATGAAGAGCAAACGACACGACACAAAAGCCACAAACACGAACAGCACGCCAGCACCACAACACCACCTGAGCAGATGAGCACCTTTCGCCGGGAGGTCTTCGTATCTCGCATTTCCGAATATTAAACGCCAAATAAAAAGAACGACACCAGCTGCAGCCAGAACGCCTTCTCGTCTCGCGTCGCGCTCTGCTTCGCCTCGCTCTCATGCTGCTGCTGCTGCTGGTGCACTAACAGGAACTTGTCGAGCTCGAACACCTGCTGCCGGCCATCAATCGATGGCGCTGAACTTTCCGCGTGCTGCTGGAACGCGAGCTTCCAGACCTCTGGAGACGTGGCCATCCTGGTCGACGGCGCAGCAAAGTATGTCACGAGCGCATTCACGATGACACGTGCGTCCTCCTCTCCACCTCGCGGCTGTTGCTGCTGCGTCCTGGGAGTGCCACCACCAGCAGTTCTTGAACGCACGAAGATCTGATCACGCACGTCCGAATAGCTCGCGATTGTCGGACTCGCGCATTTCTCCCACAGAGTCTTGAGCGCTTGCTCGGTCTGGTGCTTGAGCCAGACGCAAAAGTCGTTCTCGACAGACTGGCTGCGAGAGCGCTGCTGATCGCTTCGCCGACTTCTCCGTTGCTGCTGCCCCTCGCAGTAGTCAAGGAAGAGCTTCAGGTTGCGCAGTGCTGGGAGCGACGCTGGCGGCTCGAAGCGAACGTGCTGCAGGCGGAACAGCGCGTGCAGCGCGTCCAGGTAGATCGGCAGGAAGCTCGACGCGTCTTCGCGCACGTGGTATGTCACCAGCTGTCGACTGTGCACCTCCCACCAGTCTGCAAGCGAAGCGCCATCGCCAGCACCGAGCTGAACACCTGGAGTCTCCCGAGTCAGAAAATACGTCTGGAAAGCCGATACAAGCCGGTCGTCCTTGTCGTGCTCATGCTGCTTACCAACTTGGGACGATGAAGACGTGCTCAGGAGTGCTGGCAGCTCCCTTGAGATCCCCGCGAGCCCTTCCGTGTGCTCGTTGCGCTTGGTTCGCTTGAGCAGAATCATGTTTCTGCCTCGCAGCAGCTCCAGGCGAAGCGCGTTCGCTGTCATCGCGGCACTCTTCTCCGGTTTCGGTTGTTTGCTGCTGCTGCTCTTCTTCTTCGTTGACGACAATGACGACATGAGGATCTCGACTGGGTAGTGCGCGCTGCTGGAGATCAGGATGCGCTTGATCGAGCCCAGATCTGGCAGCAAGCACGGGGACTCGAGACTCTGCCACTGCAGCGTGCTTTTCACCTCTCCACTTTTCACATCGTCGCTGCTGCTCTGCAACTTTCGCGCTCGACGCAGCTCGAGACGAACGGACACGGAGCAATTGGCGCCAGAGTTCACATCGATCGTCTCCAGCAGCCTCGACGTGTCCACTGCGAGCACGTACAAGTGGCGTAACGCCTGCAGGTGGTACTTGTTGTCCGCAGTGTTCATCGGATACATGGGGAAGAGCGCGATCACGAGCGCCGCGATCGCTTCTTTCGAGCGCGACACGGTCGCTCGGCCACCGCCGATGAACAGCAGCCCGATTGCTGTGCTCAGCGCCATGTGGTTGCCGTACGTGAGCTCCGAGTCCACGCGCTGCCGCAGGTTGATCGACCGCAACAGCGTCAGCGTTTCGATGTTGCCCGTGCCAGCGTCCACCAGCGCGAGCGCCTGAGCGCACACAGCGAGGCATCGCTCGATCGTGACGCGCTCGGTCGCAGCAGCGGCGGCGTTACCTGCCAGGTTCATCCCCGACGACGCGGCTTTCGATCGCATGTCGCGGAAGTGGAAAACGTACTTCTTCAGCGTCTGGCGCGCGCGGTCGTCCGCTGTGCCTGCGAAGCGGAAGCCGAGGCTGAAGCACGCGCCGGCGATCACGTTCGCGTACGCCTCGCAGATCGACTGCGCGTCCGAGTGCACAGCAGAAGACGCTGAGCTGTCCAGATCACTGTCCGCAAACTGCGAGTCGCTCGTTTGCAGAGCGTTGTACGCGCTCCTGAGCTGCGTCGGGACTTGCGTGGCTTCAACCCACTCGGTGGTGGGGACGACCGATTCCCACATCACCAGGTTCCTCGCCAGTGTGCGAACAAGCAGAATGTCGGGACGCACGTAGTCCAGCAAGATCAGCGTGTCGGGAATCGCCAGCTGCGCTGCGATCGACCTGTTCTCCGTCTGCATGTACATGAATGCGAGCGCCAGCGCACTGCCGCATGCCGTGACGCCGATGTTCACGTGCTCGTCTCGCCAGCCGCGATCCTGAGGGCTCTTGGATTCGCGTCCGGAGCCGCCTGCGCTGCCATTCGACGACGATCCATTGTCGCCGCGAGCGCCGCCGAAAGAGCTGCTGCTCGCACCAAGCGCGTTCCACTTGCGTCCGCGATAGAGACACCCGCCAGCCGCGTTTGCGTCGCCGAACTGCTGTGCGCCGCCGACAATGTACTTATACAGCTTCTCCTCCAGCTTCATGTCTGCGAGTCCCGGGTCACCGCTCTTTGCCTGTCCGCGTCCAAGCACAACGAGTCCGAGCGCCAGTCCAGCTGCCAGCGCGTAGCCTTCCAGCTGATCGAACGACGCAGTTGAGAGCCCCGAGTTGCTGTTGCTGCTGACAAATTGCGCAGACGACGGCGAGCGAGCGATCTCCGTGAGCAGCAACTCGGTCATGAGGCGATGGCCCGTGGCTTGGTACAGGATACCAAGACCCAGCAGCGCTGCTGTTTGCGTCGACGCCGGGACCGAAAACTCTGCAAACGGAGGCGGGAGCAGCGACGGGATGTGCAGACAGAGCATCTTTGAGACCGAGCGCTCGAGCGTCAGTTCGAGACCCGAGCCGACGAGCGGAGGCGCTTTCGACGCGGAGCCAGAGAGAAAGCCGTCGTCCTCGAGCGACACGTCCCCAATCCCAGGATCCCCACTCGACTCTGGCGACGTTGTGATGCCTGGAGTAGAGCCAAGCGAGTCTCGACTCGACCCGTGCTTCTTGAACTCTTGCGACTGGATCTTCCGGCGCTGTCTGCAGTGCGCTGCTGTTGTCGCCATACCCAGGAGGATCGCGACGGTGACGAACTCGTTTGAGAGCGATAAGTAGTTGTACACGTCCGCCATCGAGAGGCACTTCAAGTGTCCGCGCAGCCCCAGTCCGAGCAAGAGTCCTGCGTGGGCGGCGTAGGCTTCTTCCAGACTGCGCTTCGTCGCTTCCGGTGACGGCGCTTGCGAGCTGTTTTGGCTCGCACTGCGCGCCTGGTGCTCTGCGACTGACGGGCGATGGTACTTGATCCAGTACCGATTCACGACACTCGACAGATCTCGCGCTGGGAGACGAAGCCCTGCAGCGCATCCGTTGTGGAATTGCGGCCAGAACGTCAGCTCTTTCGCATACCCCGAGACATCAAGCGCGACAGTCGCGTTTGTGGGCGGCGTTCGTCCAGCAAGCGGCAGTTCAGGGACGCGTAGCTGCCACGCGTGGTTCTGCGCCATGTTCATGTCGAAGCTGCCCAGTGTCACCATTCCTCTCGCCACCGGTAGTGACATGGAGCGCTTGCAAAGCAGCAGGAGGCGGGCTTGCTGCTGCTGCACAAAGTCCTGGTCCGACGTATCCGACGACTTCTCGAGCTTCAGGCACAGCGGACGGTTCGAGCGGATCAGCCGCGCCACCTCTTTCATTCGCTGATCCAACGGGAAGAGCGGCTGGCTCAGCTGCACCATCTCCTCAAGTCCGTCGCTCGCTTCGTGGCGGGACTCTTGGTTACCATTGAGGCGCTGCAGCTCGGCTGATTCTCTCGAGCTCTGGCTTGCGTGGTGACCCTGCGCATGCTCGGAGGACTGCGAGTTGGCAACGCGGCTGGAAACAACTCCTGCGAGATCTTCTCTCCCGATGAAGTGGCAGATGTCCTCCGTGACGAATGGCGGCGGCGCGTGCCGGAACTCGCTGATAGCCTCGACAATCGGGAACTGGATGCCAAACGGCAAACCCTGGAGCGACAGCTGGATCCCGAACCGGTTCTGCGTCAGGAACGCCATCAGCTCTGCGCGTTGGTCTCTCCTTGAGTGCTCTTGCTGCTGCGTCACTCCAGTTCGCAGTGAATCTGGAGCTTGCCTCGGTGTCAACAGCTCGTAGATCCGGCAAACCGCAGCGGTGCGCCAGAGCGGACTGATCAGTCCAGACTCGCGACTTTCCAGGATGTCATCGAATCCAACTCGGCTGGGAAGCGTCGGGAATCTTGACGCCTCCGATGAACCCAAGCACGCGAAGCCTCGAACCTGTGCGTGGATCCACCCGACGATATCTGGAACACTCGTGTGCTCCCAGTCTGGAAACAGTGGCGATGGGGGCTCGACTTTCGACACTGCCGACGCACCAACTGAACGCGGACTGCCAGTTTCCTGCTGATAGTACGCGGAGTAGGCGTCGAGACCCAGAAACGCTGCGAGCTCCAGCTGCAGCGCCGCCAGCTGCTGGCGACACTGGGACGACGTCACCGAGAGCTTCATGTCTTCATGCAGCAAATGCAGCGCCGCAAACATTCCCGCCGCATGTGATTGCAGCGGCGATGGAGCTGCCTTGCGTGCTGAAGGAGCTGCAGCTGCTGTCGACGAGCTGGAGATCACCTCCCGAGACGCTCGAACGGACGAGGAAGCATCCATTCGCATGAACAGCATCGGGTGCTTCGCTCGATATGTCTGGTGAAACTTCGATCGGCAGAGTTTGTCGAACGCGCTCTCCGTTTCCGCTGGCAGCTCCACTTCCATCTCGTCGCTAGCTCCGTCGTCGCCACTTTGATGAGAATGGCTGGCGCGATCGAGTCGTTCAATGAGGAAGCTACAGAACACCTCCCACTCCTCCTTGATCCTGGTTTTGTCAGATGTCGTGGCTTCTTCTTGCTGCTGCTGGTGCCGAGCAACAGTATCTGCTTGCAAACCGAGGAATAAACCTGCAGGCAGCACGTGCTGAAGAACACCAAACACTTTCTCCAGCAATGGCGATTCGGCATCCACTCGGAGTGGATGCTCGCATCGGCTGAGCAGATCCGGGAACTCTTTCACACTGTGTCCGCACACTTCGAAACTCACGGCGCCGTCGATCGCTCGCATCTCTGTCGTCGACGGCCACGAGTCGCGCGCACCAGAAGGCGGCACGAGCTCGCAGATCCGATGCACGCCTCGATACAGCACCAGCCTCCGATCGTCGTGCAGCACGACAATGTCCGTGGCGCATCCAGACTGAGGCGTGTCGACCGACATCGGCAGCGCGTCACGGCATCGCACCATCTTCACACCCCCATCGCCGTCGCCATCGCCTTCCCTCGCAGCCTGGAGCTCGCTCGCGAAATCGCCAGTTCGCTTCAGGATCAGGACGCCACTCTGCTTGTCCACCAGACACAGCAGCGGCGCGAGATCCAGATCTGTCGCCATAAACGCCGTCTTCGTAGACGCGCAGGCTCTCCTTGCAAGCGGCGACAGCAGATCGGAGCTCGACGAGCGCTCCAAGACCGCGGACTCCCACACTGGCGTCGCGCTCCACTCCGGCACAATCGCCATCTTGTCGCTCTCGTCGTCGTCGCTCTCTCGCTCTCGATGCCTCTGCCACGTCGCAGAGTCCACCACTTGTACAGGCGCGACGCGCTGCGAACGGATCACTGGACACTTCTGGAGGGCGTAGACGAAAAAGCGCCGATCCTGGCTGTGGAAGCAAATGAGCAGCTTCTGTGCGAGCGCCACGATCTCGAGCGCTGGGTCGCATAGGAATGCCTGGCGCGGCGGGGTCGCATCACTGCTAGTTGAGCGAGCTGCTGCTGCCGTTGTGTCGGAGCCTGTCTGCGGCGCAAGCGCGACGGGCTTCACTTCGTCCAGCGGGTGCGCGAGCGTGAAGAAGCGCGGACGCGACGCGAGCTCTTTGTCGACGAAGAGCGTCGAGTTCGGCGTGTCAGCAGAGCTTTTTTGCGATGACTGTGACAGCGACGATGACGGCTGTACTGCTGGGCTGCGTTGCATGAGCAGCCCGGACGCCTCCATCGCGAACAGGCGGCTCGCCTGGAATGGCAGCGCGGCTTCGTACACCTCGCCGCTCGGCGTGTAGATGTTGACGCAGTCCGAGCGTACTAGCACGCACAGGTGCGGCGCTGCGCGCACCTCTAGTCCTTGCCCACGCGCGCGCTTCGTGCTTCTCTGCTGCGCTTGGTTGCGTGACGGCGACGAGCCATTGCCGCCATCATGCAGTGGAGTCGACGGCGCCGCGAAGTGCGCCATCACCGCATCGAGCACGCGATCCGGGAACACGAAGCTGCGCTCGACGACATGCGACCCGCGGTGCAGGAACGCGACGCAGTTGTTCACGACGCGCACGACGTACGGCGTCTCGCTGTACTCGCGCTCCGTGAAGAAGAGCGTGTTCGCTGGCGCGAGCGGCGGCGCGGCGAGGCTGGGCAGGCCACGCGTGGAGGCTGCTGCAGTCGCATTCACCGCTGCTGCTGGCGACACCTCGAGCCGCTGCAGGAACGGGTCGCTCGCGTCCATCCGGCGCACGCCCGTCCAGCGCACGCGCACGCGCGGCAAGGCGTCGCGCGCATCGTCCATTTTCGCTCGGCTCGGATCTGCGACTGCAACGCGAATTGGCACCGAAAGATCTATCAAACGAAATATCCACCAGATTTGCTTTGCACTCGTCTATGACATTTGCAACCGACAGGGTCGATACGAGAGCATGTCTTTTCATCGTCGTCGTCGTGTTTCTCTCTTTTCTCTCTTTATCAAGTTGGCTACGAGCGGATACGCTCACAGAGCTACTGCGCAGCTACAGAAGCGTCTCTCGAGCACAGACAGCCGCCGTCTCTTTCCTTTCTCCATGACAAGCGCTCCTCGCTGCGCCGCTTCATCATCCATCCACCGCGCTTAAAAAATGCTCAGCTTCACTTCCATGGCTTCGTGGACTCGGAATGTGTGCTCTGGGTGCTGGTTCGGGTCTGCAGAGCACGCGCATGGAGGGATTGTTAGAGCCACGGCAGCAGGAGTATCGCGGCACCGCATCGCACACACACAGAAAAGAAGAACACCACGGTACCGTTAAGGAAGTCCGCGAACTCGATGTCCTGGTCCGCGCCAGTGATCGTGTCCAGACCCGCGTGGGAGCTTGGCAAGCCAGGCAGGCGCTGCAATAAAGACAGAGACAGAGAACGACACGTCAGCACTCGAACTCCGCCGACGCTTCTCGGATCCCCCTCTCAGCACAAAAGCACTCACGACAAACTGCTCCATGACAGCCTTCTCCGTGCGCAGACGCATGGCCGCAGCCTTCCCGTACACCTGCTCCACCGTCGCCATCTTGAGCTCCCAGTTCGTGGTGCGGTACTGCGAAACACAGACAAAGAGGCAGCAGGTGAGCAAAAAGATCCAATCCATGCACGCCATCGCCTCGAAATACAAGCGGGGAAGGCGATAGCATTGGGCTGCCGCCACTATTCGATGCACATAGCGCCACGTACGCCCGTCTGCAGACGCTGCACCTCGTGCACCGGTCGTGCGTCTTCGCTGGCGCTGAAAAAGCCGTGGCGGAGCGCGTCAGGCGGCGCGCGGACGAGTGGGAGGTTGGTGAGATCCTGTGTGGGACGAAGAGCAGAGGGAGAATCACAGTAGCAGCAGCAGAGAGCCATACACGTCAGTATGCCTAGTGATCACACGCGTGCACAGAGGAAGGACGCATGCAGGTGCTGCACACACACGCACACGCACACACGCGCGCAGAGGATCGCATCTCACCATATTCGCTTCTTTCCTGCTTGTTTGTTTTGTGTGTGGAATCCCCCCAAAGAAGTCCAAAAGATACTGGAAAATGCGGCCAGAACTGGCTAAACTGGCCATTATTTATCGCGCGTCAGCTCACCAATCTAAACCATCCAGCTTTGTCCAGTATAACACAAAAGTCCCATCCAGCACAAACGACATCTCCATACAAACAGCAAGAGAAGAGTGCGAAGCCAATGCTGGATCGTGCTGCGATTGGCCAGTCAATGCGCTCCTGTCCAGAATAGCCCTGCCAGTTCACACCAAACGCCAGAGCGTTTCCAGAGCGAGCGAAGAGCTCGAAAGCGCTCAACAGGCAGGACGAAGATGTCGCGCAAGACGCGCAAGAAGGACGACGACTTTGGGCTGAAGAAGTCCTCGGGCGTCAACTACGATCAGGTGCTGGACCGCCAGATCGACGATGACCGCTTCGAGCGCCAGCGCGCAATCCGCGTCGGCGCCGCCCCGGTACGTTTTGCTCGCTTCTTTGAGCTCACCTTCTCGGTGCACACTTTTGCTGACAGATGTCTTGTTGTCTGCCCTGTGCTGTATGTGCGCCGAACTGTGCAATAGGCGCCTGCGCCGACCCAGGCGAGCAGCTCCGGCGCGGCGAAGAAGCCGCCAGCGCAGTCCGCGACCATGGACGCGTTCATGCGCATGGTGACGGGCAAGGAGGAGCGCACGATCGCCGACCGCATCAGCGACCCGAACCGCCCGACGTGGGAGCAGTACAAGAAGGAGAACGCGGAGAAGCTCGACTTGTTCTCCGGCAACGAGGAGAAGGAGATGGTGGAGTACAGGAAAAAACTCGACGCGGCGCGCGAGAAGGTGCGAGTTTGTTCCATCGGTGCCGCTGCGTCTGTCGCGCGCAAAAGGCGTTGCTGACTCGCTGGCACCGCTCGCATTGTTTCCTGTTGTTGTTGTTGTTGCTCGCAGGCGCTGGCAAGACGAAGCGGGTCCACGAAGAAGAAGAAGAAGAAGCGGTCGCACTCGTCGTCAGAAAGCGAGAGCGAGAGCGACGACGACAGGAGACGATCGAGGAAGAAGAGCAGCAGCAGAAAGAAAAAGTGCGTGCGCGCAACGGCGTGGTCTCGTAGTGAATCGTTCGTAGTCGCATGTTCTCACCTGTGTGCACCTGTGCTGCTGTCGTCGGTGTGACAGGAAGAGCCGGAAGCGCCGACGCAGTTCGTCGTCGGGCTCGGAGTCCGATGGCTCGTCGGACTCGGAGAAAGAGGAGGCGTCGCGCAAGAAGCACAAGCACAAGTCGAAGAAGAAGAAGAAGTCGAAGGAGCGCGAGCACTCGCCGTCGCCCGTGCGTCTGTCTTCGTTCTTCAACGGCGGCGGGTCGTCCGAGGAGGACAACTGAGCGAAGCGCGCGTGGTCGCGAGAAGCCGAGCGAGGAGAGAGCGATTCGATTGATCATAGACCCACCAAGCCGGAAGAAACGGAGAGACTTGTAGCAGGTTTTCTGTTTTTGCTGCCAATGTGAAAAGTGCATTGCTGAGAATGCGGCAATTTTCGAAGTATTCCGTCAGAAGCGGGTTTCAAGACCAGAACCCGCTGTCATGAGCTCGAGAAAGAAGTTCATTCGAGCTTGTGCTTTTTGTCGATAAAATACGCTTTTCGCCAGTCTGGTGTGGGCCACTGCAAATCATGCGGCCGTTTTCTGACTCGGTCTCGTGCAACTCGGAACGACACGAGGATCCATCTGGCGGCATTTGACAACGCGACGCGCGCGGCGGCTGCGAGCGACAGCGACAGAGTCCCGTCGTCCCCAGCGCGATGTCGCTCGACGCGGACGCAGAGCCGCACCACGACGCCCTCGCGGCGGCTGCTGCTGCTGCTGCTGCTGCTGCCACCTGCAAGGAAGCAGACAACAACAGCGAGACGCGGCGCCGCGAGCGACTCTCGTTCGTCAAGCTGCTGCGCGACGGCGTGCAGCACAAAGTGAACCAAGAGCTCCTTGCCGACGCCGAGGACGAGGTCGCAGCCCGAGAGCGTCGCAGCAGCAGCGGCAGCACCAGCAACAGCAGCAGCGGCGCTGGCGATCTCCAAGAGGCGGCGTCGCTGTCATCGCCGCCTCGGGGGAACCAGCGCAGCCGATCGCGGAAGAGCTGCGGCAGCGGCGGCGCGTGGCGGACGCTCGCGTGGCGCGACGCGTTCTCGACCGAGCCGTTCTTTGAGGCAACAGTCGGCGGCAAGTCGCTGCGCATCAAGCAGATCCTGCAGGGCGAGCTCAACGGCTTTGGCACAGGGCTGACGGTGGGTGCAGCACTGGCAATATCAAGGTATGAACCTGGAGCAACCTTCCTCGGAGCGCTAACTTTACCACGCTGTGCGGCTGCTGTCGGCAGGTGTGGCCAGCCGCGTGCGTGCTGCTCAAGCACCTGGACCACCGCTTCGCGGGGAGCAGCGAGCTGGAGAATCAGTTCGTGCTGGAGCTCGGCAGCGGCACCGGTGCGGTCGCCATCGCCGCGGCCATGCTGCACGCGCGCCGCGTTGTGGTCACCGACATGGACAAGCTGCTCTTCATCATGCAGGAGAACGTCCAGTTGGCGCAAGCGTCGGGGGCGCTGAGCCGCAGCACACCCGCACATGCTACGACCACCATCGAAGTGGCGAGCTACGAGTGGGGAGTCGAGCCGAGTGCCGCCATTATCCCAGCAGCCGCGCCTGAGAGCGCGTACCCAGATCTGATCCTCGTTTCCGACTGCATCCTGCCGCGCTTGTACCCTATCGAGCCGCTCGTGGATGCGCTGGACTTGTTGGCGAAGACGCACGCAAGAGTACTCATCTCGTTCGAGTACCGCTACTACGAGCACTTTGATCCGAAGCAGCGCTTCTGGGAGCTCATGTGCGCCAGGGGCTTCGCGCTGCGAGTGATCGCGGACGACGAGTACCACCCGCACTACCGAGCCGACGACATTGAGATCTGGGAGCTCGTGCGGCAGTGAGAAGATGGGAAGAGATGCATGAGTGGAGCACCGACATCATGCGCGAGCCGAGAGGGAGAGACACATCTGCACGAGACAAGCAACGCCAGAATCTGCGAAGTGTTGCGCATATACTCGCGCGTGGAGAGCGTATCAAAGCACAAATACAAACTGTACAACACCTTACTTTGAGAGAGTACGCGCTGGCGTGTGCTTTGACGCCACACCTTCAACTGAGGCAATCGGCAGAGGAGCCGAACAAGTCCACTTCCAAAGTAGATTGGTTGCAGACCTCCGACTCTTTCAGCCACGAAAAGGTATTTGAGTGGAAGACGCCGAAGGTGTCCAAATCGATGGCGGACATCGATTTCTGAAGTGCGGAGGACTCGAGCGGTCGTTTTTCTCTCTGTGAACAGAGCTTGCTGGCGGACGTCGCTCCTGTAATTGCGGGTCGTCAGACTCGCATCGCGACTTCCTGTGGTAAGCATGGAGGGAGGTTGCAGTCGCATGACGCCGTGGTGGCGTTCGGGTCGCTTTGTTGGCTGAGAGCGCCATATGAAAGGTGAGCGAGGGTGGGTCACTGCTCTGCTATCGCGTGTGTCTCCGGACGCTGACGAAACGTGAGGGGCTGGAAAATGGAAAGCCAAGCAGCTCGCACGACTCACGCTCTCGTGGGATCCAAACGCTGAAGATCGATGCGTCAACGCTCGTGAACTTCACTCATGCGCTCAAGCGGGTCGGCGGACTGCTCGCTCCTATCCGCCAACAGTGTTGTTCGCTTGGCAGGCGAGTAACTGGAGCAGACGCGCATGCAGCTGATGCTGCGCTGATCCGTTTGGCGTCCGCTTGGGTTGACACTCGTGGTGCCGTGATGATACTTTTGGAGTCCTTCTGGGTTGACTTTCAAATCCCAGCCTATCGATCGGCACGAGCTGGGCTGAGGGAGTAGGCTGCGGCGACCTCGACGCCAGCTCGAAGGTCAACTTCACTCGTTTTCTGCACATCTGTGTCGCATGTTGAGTGTTGTGCCTGCCTGCGCTCTGAATGAAGGTCGGCGCTTTCGTCTTCGCTTGGATGCGATCGACCACCACGCATCGCCTGAGCGACGACGACCACAGCGCTCTTCTCTTCTCTTCTGTTCGCTCGTCAGTTCCGAATCCGCGCTCAGCCGCATACCCATCCGAGTCATCGCCCTTCTCCCTCTCTGTTCACACGCACGCATCTTGCGCTGCTCGCACGACCGCTCGGAGCCGCTGCAGGCGCACATCATCACCAGCCATGGCGAAAGCGAGCGCGGGCGACCACTACGACGCGCTCCCGCTGACGCCGAAGCAGCAGCTGCTGTTCGCAGAGCCTGGAGGCGCTGACGCGCGCAAGAAGCCGACGCGCAGCGAGCTGTTCCTGGCCGAGTACGCGCGCCAGGGACCGCTGAGCCAACGCGAGAATCCGCTGACGCGCGCGTCGCTCTTCTCGTTCGTGTCCGCCTCGTGGTTGCAGCCGCTCGTGTCGCTCGGCGCGCGCAAGGCGCTCGAGTTCGAGGACCTCTGGCCCGTGGCGCGTGAGGACTCGTGCGACGAGCTCTACGCCAAGTTCATGCGCGAGTACCAGCGCGCCATCGCCGCTCGCCGCAGCCAAGATGGCAGCGGCAAGGCGAGCGCGATCTCGCCCGTCGTGCTGGCGCTCACCAAGGCGTTCCGGCGCGAGATCGTCATCGTGTTCGCCAACTACATCATGTACACGCTGGCACTGGCGCTGCAGTCGTACATCGCGCAGGCGATCCTGGACTTCCTCAACAGCCGCGAGAACATGTTCCGCGTGAACAGCGGCTACGCGCTCGTGGCGATGATGACGGCGACGTCGCTACTCGCGGTTTCGTGCCTCAACTGCGGCTTCTTCATCTCGCAGCGACTCGGCGCGAACCTGCGGTCCGTGCTCATGGACGTGGTCTACCAGAAGTCGCTGCGGCTGTCGTCGAGCGCGCGCCAGGCGTACTCGACAGGCGAGATCGTGACGCTCATGAGCGTCGACGCCGAGCGCGCGTTCATGTGCATGAGCGACAGCCCGTGGTTCTTCATCGCGCCGTTCGGCTTCCTGCTCACGGTCGTGCTCATCGCGTTCCTGTTCAACGTCTGGTCGGCGCTCAGCGGCGCCGTGCTCATCGTCGCGGTCGTGTGGACGTCGCTGCGCCAGGCAGTGCAGATCGGCGTGCTGCAGCGCCAGCTGCTCTCCGTCGTGGACGAGCGCGTGAAGGTGACGTCCGAGGCACTGCAGGGCATCCGCGTGATGAAGTTCTACGCCTGGGAGGAGTCACTCGCGCGCCGCGTCGAGAAGATCCGCGAGGTCGAGGTCGCGCTCTACCGCAAGTTCCACGTACTGCAGATCGTGAACTCGACGATGCTGTTCCTCACGCCGACGCTGCTCTCGGCCGTGACGCTCAGCGTGTACGTGCTCGTGGAGGGCGACGTCTCGGTCACGGACGCCTTCACGCTCATTGCGATGGTCAACATCTGTCGTCACGCGGTGAACGTCTTCCCGCGCGCGATCGCCACGATCTCCCAGGGCCGCACGTCCTTCGAGCGCATTGACGCGTACTTGGCTGGCGAAGAACTCGATCTCCAGAGCAGCAGAAGCAGCAGTGGTGGTGGTGGTAGCGACGACACTCGTGGCAGCATCTCCGTGCGTAATGCGCACTTCCAGTGGACAGCGCCGCTGGACGAGGGCGAGACGGTAGTGATCAGCACGGAAGGAGACGCCGAGAGTGGCGATGTCGCTGGCAAGTACGTGGAACTGCAGGACGCGGCGTCGCCGTCTACGGATGGGAAGCTTGTTCTCCACGACGCGCTGAACAGTTTCCAGACGCGGGGCTTCCGCTTGGAAGGCGTGAACCTGCAGATCGACGCCGGGGAGCTCGTGATGATCGTCGGCACCGTCGGCTCAGGCAAGTCGAGTCTGCTGAACGCGCTGCTGGGCGAGATGAAGATGGTCGACGGCGCGCTGGCAGTGAATGGCGCGGTCTCGTACGTGAGCCAGGAGTCGTGGATTCGCAACGCGAGCGTAAAGGACAACATCCTCTTCGAGGCGCCGTTCAACGCTGAGCAGTACGAGAAAGTGCTGGAAGCCGCGCAGCTCGCGATGGATCTGACTGCTCTGCCGAACGGCGACCAGACGGAGATCGGCGAGCGCGGCATCAACATGAGCGGCGGACAGAAGGCTCGCGTGGCGATCGCGCGCGCGATGTACCGTCCGAGCTATGACATCTTGATCCTCGACGACCCGCTGAGCGCTGTGGACCCGCACGTCGCCCACGCGATCTTCAACCAAGGTATCGTAGGCTTGGCGAAGAGCAAGACGCGCTTGCTCGTGCTCAACAGCCACTACGATCTGCTGGCGCACGCCAACAGGATCATTGTCGTGCAGGATGGAGTGATCGCCGGCGACGGCAGCTACAGTGAGGTACTGGCGCAGTTCCCAGAGCTGCGGATGCAGAGCGAGGCGCTGGAGAAGCTGGAGAGGGACGTGATCGACGAGCACGACAGCGCTTCGGAGGACGAGAAGCAGCACGAAGGCGCGGTGGCTCTGGCTGCTGCGTCGACCAAGGTGGCGGTGGTGACCGCGGCAGTCTCTTCGTCGAAAGACACGCAGCAGCCAGCAAGCGGCGGAGACGGCAACAGCAACGAGAACGACCCGACGAAGCTCGTGCAGAAAGAAGATCGCGTGAAGGGCAAAGTGACCGGCGCGATCTATAAGGCGTACTTTGACGAGGCGGGTCTCAACGGCTGGGTCCTGCTCGCCATCTTCGTGGTGCTCTACTCTGTGAGCCAGGGTCTGCGCACGCTCGTGGACTGGTGGCAGGGCCACTGGGCAAAGAACATGGCGCGCGATGGCGTGGACCCGACTTTCTCGAACCTGCGCTTCGGGCTGTGGTACCTCGGCTTCATCGTGCTCTGCTGCGCGCTCACGTTCGCCCGTGGGCTGCTGATGATCGAAGCCTGCATCCGCAGCTCCAAGAACCTGCACAACGAGCTCTTCCGTCGCGTGCTCGGCGCGCCGATCAACAAGTACTTTGACGTGACGCCCGTCGGCCGTATCCTCAACCGGTTCTCGAACGATCTGGACCAGCTCGACGCCACGCTGCCGCAGCAGTACCAGGTCACGCTGCAGAACATCGCGATGCTGCTCGGCGCGCTCGCGGTCTCGGCCGTGTCGTCGTACTGGATCGGCGTCGCGTACGTCCCGATCCTCGCCGTGTTCGTGGTCGTGGCGCACTACTTCCAGAAGACGTCGCGCGAGGTGAAGCGCCTCGAGGGCGTGACGCGCACGCCGGTGTACAGTCTCTTTGGCGAGACGCTCACGGGACTGCACACGATCCGCGCGTTCCAGATGCAGCACCAGTTCGTGCAGCTCAACAAGCAGGTGGTGGACGCGAACGCGACCGCGTACTTCACGTACTGGGCGGCGGGTCGCTGGCTCGCCGTGCGGCTCGACTGGATGGCGGTCGTGGTCATCTCCGTCGTATCGCTCTACCTCGTGGCGACCAAGGGCCAGGTGAGCGCCGTGGTCGGCGGCATCTCGCTCACGTACTCGCTCATGCTCACGTCCATCGCGCAGAACACGGTGCGCGCGGTGGACAAGACCAACAACGCGATGACGAGCGTCGAGCGGCTGCTGCACTTCCGCAGCATCCCGGTGGAAGAAGGAGGGGACGACGACGCGACGGTGGCGAGAGAGACCGTGGCAGTCGACCGCAAGCTTTGGCCGTCGCGCGGCGCGATCACGTTCGAGAACCTGTGCCTGAAATACCGCCCCGAGCTGCCGCTCGTGCTGCGTGGCGTCGACATGGAGGTCCGCGGCGGCGAGCAGGTGGGCATCTGCGGCCGCACGGGTGCCGGCAAGAGCTCGCTCATGATCGCGCTCTTTCGCATCTGCGCGTTTGAGAGCGGCACGATCCTCATTGACGGTCTGGACATCCAGCGCGTGCGGCTGCGCGACCTGCGCCGCAGTCTGGCGATCATCCCGCAGGACCCGGTGCTCTTCAGCGGCTCGCTGCGCGACAACCTGGACCCGTTCGGCGACTACGCGGACGAGTCGATCTGGGCCGCGCTGCAGCAGGTGGAGCTCGCGGACAGCGTGAAGAGGTGGGGCAGCGGGCTCGACTTCGTCGTCTCGGAGAGCGGCGACAACTTGTCGGTGGGTCAGCGCCAGCTGCTCTGCATCGCGCGCGCGCTGCTCAAGGACAGCAAGATCGTCGTGCTGGACGAGGCAACGGCGAACGTGGACACGGCGACCGACGCCCTCATCCAGCTCACGATCCAGCAGACGTTCGCGTCCAAGACCGTGCTCATCATCGCGCACCGCATCCACACGATCCTGCACTGCGACAAGATCGCGGTCATGGACGCCGGCAAGGTCGCCGAGTTTGGTGCGCCGGCGGAGCTGCTGAGCCAGCCCGAGTCGATCTTCGCGTCGCTGGCGAAGCGCTCGAACCACTAAGGAACGAGCGAGCACAGCGCGCACGCACGCAGCGAGATCGATGCTGTGTATTTCTCGAAGTGCATGCCCGACAACCCCATTCGAACGCTCTCTTCCTTTCCTTTATTAAAACCATAAACGTTGATGCTTCTCGAGAACCTACTTTGAAAATATACCGTGCAAAAATCAGCACCTCATAGCAACCTACTTTGAAAGCGCACTTGTCGTCGACTCCGTTGAAGTCGAAGGCGCGATCGCCGCCTGCAGCGCGAGGCAGTGGAGCTCCTCGTGCGAGCGGCGTGCGTCTGTCGGCGCGATGTTGTGCGCGTGCAGGTACTCGCGCAAGCCGTGTGTGGACAGCAGCGAGCACAGCACGTCGATCTCCTCCTCCTCTTTCGAGATCTGCGGCTCCTTCAGCTGCGGCTCCTCGCTCTTGGCAGCGTCAGCTTTCGATGCTTTCCCTCCAGCTCTGGTTTTCACGATCGCACCGCCGGCATTCCGCGGCGACGTTGCCTCATCGCCATCGCCAACCTCGCCCGAGAAGCCCTCGGTGATGATCCCCATCGAGTCGCCGCTGTCGATCTGTCCTTGCTGCAAAGCTTCTATGGTTCGACGGGCCGCCTCGCGCACCAAAAAGTCCTCCGAGTCGAGCGCTTCGCTCAACTGGAACGAGTCGCCGACCGTCAGATCGCCAGAGTTCACGAGTGCCTCCAGCTGTGCGCGCAGCACCACGAGGTTCTCCTCATCCTCCTGGTTGCGTCCGTCCTTGTCTTCTTCTTCTTCTTCTTCTTTCGCAGTAGGCGCTGAGTTGCCACCTGGACTCGCTGCTTTGTCTTCCAACGCGGCGACAAACTTGAATCCCAGCACGATCCCGACCGAGGCGTACATGCAGCTTTGTGGCGCGGCACGCTCTGGTGCAGGCGTCACCGCCGAGTTCAGGCTTCCGTACGAGAAGTACGTCATGTAGCTCGACCACCAGCTCTCGCCACCTGGCACAGGCTCGTTCAGCGGCTTGGCTTCTTCGTGCTCGAGCGCTCGGAGCGACCGCGCAGCCTCCGTGCTCACCCACTCCCAGAACATGCCCCAGGTCACCGGTCCTTCAAAGCTCTCGCTCTGCAGCACATTGACAGTCTGCTGGTACCCGTCCTCGGAGACTGCGCTGGACGCTTCGTACAGCTTCGTCATGATCTGTATGCAGTGCTCCTTCGAGATCTCGCCGTTGCCCTCGGGATCGTACTCGTTGAACATGATGCGCGCGCCGAGCTCGAGGCGGTCGATGTGCTCCTTCGCGTACTTGTGGCTGTGGAAGTACGACGCCGTGTACCCGTTGTACGCCTTCGTGCCGGCGAAGAAGCCGAGCATGCCGCCTACCACCGCGGCGCCTGTGGCTGCGACCACGCCAATCGGTCCGGCGATGCCCACACCAGTCCAGAACCCGACAGCAGACGCGACGCTGTACGCACCGATGCTCGCGCCTGCAGCCGCCGCAGTGCCGCCAGCGATGTGCTGCCCGGCTTTCAGGCGGAAATCCTTCATGAGCAACCGCTCGCTTGTCTCGGAGAGCACGCCCTGGGACTTGCGCTCCGTGTGCTTCGTGCGGTACTCGTAATACTCTTTCCCGATGTCCACAAGAATCGACGCGATCGTCAGCGGCGCCGCGACAGCACCGCCGAGGCGAGTCGACGTGCGCGCCATGCCTTTCGCGAGCGCGACGCCGCCCGCCGCGCGGAGCCCGCTGTCCAGCGCGCCGTCCTTGCTGGCGCGCACGATCTCCTGGAAGTTGCGTCGCGCACCTTTCGATTCGCTCAGCTGGTAGTCCGCGATTACGCGCTCTGCCAACGCCGTCCGCTTCGACTCGAGTGACTGACTCGCAGTAGCGAGGGCGATCGCAGCTCCGCGCGAGAGATCGCGTTTCTGGATGTAGCCAACGTGCAGTGCGCTCTTTGTGCTGAAGTGAATGACAGCGGACGAGCAGCCTTCGCGCCAGCTCTCGACAACGCCGAGCCCGAACGGCGTGTTCACAGTCGAGCCTTCCGGGAACAGCACGCCGCCAGCGACTGCCATCAGAGTTTGCGCGCCACCATTGTCTACTTCCTGCTCTTGTTCCCTCGACTCTTCCTCAGCGTCAAAGAACGCGGCGATGTCTTCGGCGAGGTCCACGCATTCGTAAAACTCGTCTTCTGCAAACGCTTCGAGCTCGGCCGTGTCAAACTCCGCGACGCAGTCGTAGAACTCGTCAATGAGCACAAACTCGCTCAGATCGTCCTCTTTATCGGCTTGCGTCTCACTGATCGCCACGTCAGTCGCTCCAGCTGCTGTCGTTGTCGTTGTTGCTGTGATCGCCGTTGATACCTCAGCACCTTCCACTTCCTCTTCATCCACCGTCGCCAGCTGCTCGCTGTTGGTGATCTTGACTGTCTGCTGCTGCAACTGCAACACTGTCGCCGCTTTCACCTTCTTCTCTTTGTCCTTGTCGCTCCTGTCTTTCAGTCTGTCTGCCCGCTTCGCGTTGATGTGATCCTCCATCAACAGCAGCAGATGCCCACCAGACATGTTCCGCACAGTCTCCGCCTGGCGCATGCGCTTGGAGCTCTCCGAGTACTGCGACCAGGCGCTGACTATCAGCGCGACACTCGCACCCACTGCAACAGCGCCGCCGACAACCGAGATCGTCTTGAGCCCCACCTGTCCCTTGCTGCCGCCACTGCCTCCTCTCGGCGCTGGCAGATCTCCTGGGATGATCTCTTCCGGCTGGAGGTACATGATCTTGTCTTGCTGCTCGGCACCCATACCCACTTTGCGCGCCACGCGAATGCGATCCGGAGCGAACAGGTTGTCGTGGTTGTTCACGATCAGCGACGAGTCCGACTGCCCGCCGCCAGCTCCACGACGAATCGGTTGGCCCACGACGCTCGAGCTCGACGAGCTGAAGCGCGACGTCGCGCGAGACACCAAGCCCGAGCCGCGATCGAACATCTCGCGGAACGTCGCGATCGCTTCGTCGAGCGTCATGCCGTTCACGGTGCCGCTGCGCACAAACTCTTCCGTGAGACTCGGCGCGCGCGCCAAGTGGGCATCGTATTCCTTCCTCGCCACCGGGTCCGACAGCACCTCGTACGACTCGGCGAGCAGCTTGAAGACGTTCTCGGCCATCTCTTTCTCCTGAATAGACGACGACTGGTGGTGCGACCACCGATCGGGATGCCACTTGAGCGCGAGGCTCCGGTACGCACTGCGGATCTCGCGCTGCGTCGCGTTCCGCGGGACGCTCAGGCGCTCGTAGAAGTTCATCGTCGCGTTGATCTGGATCGACGTCGAGCGCTTGGCGATCGCGTCCACGTACGCGCTCATCAAGTGCTGTAGGATCGAGTTACCCGTAAGCGTCGTCGTCGAGTCGCTCTCCGCGTGGATTGCGTCGAGGATCTGCTGCGTGTCGTGGAAAAGCTGGAACTCGGAGCTCGTCTTCTTCAGAAAGATGTACGTGCCACACGGCGCGTACTGCAGCGACGACGTGTCCTTCACGACGTTGTAGTCGCGCAGCTTCTGGAACGAGTTCTGGAGGATGTTGAGACTCATCGTGATGTACGCTGTCGTCGCGCTCGGGAAGACTCCGGAGTGTCCGCCTTCCGCGGACGCCGCAGCCGCTGTGGACAATCCCGCGAGTACTTGCTGCATCTTGGCTGGCAGCAGGTTCAGCAGCGTCTTGGTCGCCTTGGTGATCGTCACGATGCGTTCCGTGGTCTTCGCGATCATCGCCGCCGACTGCGCGACGTTCAGGATCCCCGGGATGCAGTCGAACTCGTTCACAAACGTGACCATGCGCCTATGCATGCCGAAGGGCTCGAGGAACGCCGAGATGTTCTGCGAGCTGCTGTACGGCGAGCCAAAGCCCACTGCGAGCACATTCGGCAGGCTCTGCACGAGCGCGGTGCGGTCTGGTTGCGCCTCCAGGATCTTGTACATAAGTTCCCGATTGCTCACGAGCTGCGGTCGCGAACCTGCCACGTACGGCTCTGTGGCTGTCGTGGACGCCGCCAGCTTGTCCTTCTGCTTCTGATCAAAGTCCATTTTCTCCATCTGCAACCGCACGCTCGTGGGCAAGTGCTGGTACACGAGCTCACAGAAGCCCAGCTGCGCGATGCTGCCGCCGATCGAGTGGCCGCAGAGCAGCAGCATCTTCTTCGTGCGCTTGGCGCGGCGGTGCGCGGCTTGCAGATCCAGCCGCTGCGCGCGCCTCCAGAACGGCACGTGGATGCGCGCGCCGCCGAAGCGGTACTCATACGGCTGTGTCAATGGCATCGTCGAGCCCAGCACGGTCTCAAGGATGTCGCGGTGCTGGGTCGCGCGCACGGCGCAGACGATCGAGCGCGACGTCTCCATGAGCACAAAGTCGCGGCGGAACTCGAGCACGGGGAAGTGCAGGTCGTGCGGCAGCGGCGACTGCCGGATGCGCACCTCCAGCTCCTTGCGCGCGTGCACGAGATCCTGCTCTCCACCGTCGCCAGCACCGCTGTTGCTGCTGTTGCTGCTGTTGCTGGCAGCGCCGATGGCAGCGCAGAGCACGGCGGCGCTGAGCAGCTCGCTCTCGGTGGACGCGTTGCCGCACCACCACGCGCCCGCAGCGGCTTCATTCGCGCTACTGCTGGTGCTGGTGGAGGGCTGCAGACTGCTCATTTGTTTGTGGTCGGTGCGCGTAGCAGCGTCCACGGGCGGCGCCATGTCCTGCTGCTGCGGTGGCGGCGTCTTCTTCAGCTTCGGCTTCCAGTTGGGAGAATGGCGAGAATGTGGTCATTCGCTCGAGGCTGTTTGTGATGCCTGCGACGTGGTGCTGCTTGCTAAAGTGCGATATCAGAAGTGGCTGTTTGTAGCCAATCGGCGCGTCATATGTGCGAGCAGATGGCTGTGATTGGATAGGATGTGGAGCTTTTGATGGCTTCTTGGAAAATCGTACTTTCGAGGACGATTGACGGTAATGCATGCGTGTCAAACGAGCGAAATGGCTACATCGAGTCCTTGGGAGACAAAGAAGCATCGCATCGCAGCACCAGCGGCCATGCAGACTCGAGGAGCTTGCTTGGACGTCCTTGAGACCCGACGCGCGACAAAGCTGGTCCTTGCTCTATCAGGATCGCGCGTTTCTAGATTGCGCGCTATCCACGGTCGCGAGTCCTCCGCTCTTGGAGAACCTATGTATCCTCGTCGCTCTCTCTCTCTCTCTCTCTTTCTTTCTCCCTATTGCTTACCCAGCTACAGCTTTGACGTCGCTTGCGCTGGTGTCTCCGCTGTCTTCGCACCTTCGATAAAGCGCGCCTCGAGCGGGAGATCCTTGGTCTTGTGGTATAAGTTGTCCAGGAACGCGCAGACCGCGTCGCCGTGCGCGAGCGTGCGCGGCGACACGAGGTAGTTGAACATGTGGTGCGCCTTGTCGACTCTCAGGAACGTATCCTTCACGCCAGCGATCGCGCGCTGATTCGTGCGCTCGCGATACTTGGCGAGCTGCTCGTAGAAGAGCTGTGAGTCCTTGAACGGCACGAGCGTGTCCCACGTGCCGTGCGAGACGAGGAACGGCGGGATGACGTCGTTGCGCTGTTCGGTCATGGCTGCCTCGAGCCAGCTGATCGGCGACGCGGCGTCAAAGTCCTCCCTGTGGTTCCGCATCTTCTTCTGCATCACGAGGAACTCGAGGTACCGGATGAAGCCGTCGCCGTTGTCGCGGTGCAAGTAGATCCCGTTGCGGTCCGTGAAGTCGTGCACGCCGTACGAGTCCACACACCCGCGCACACTCGTGTCGACCTCTTCAAAGCCCGGCTGCAGCGACTTGTCGTTCGCTGTGAGTGCGACGAGGCTCGCCAAGTGGCCGCCCGCAGACTCGCCTGCAGCGACGATGAAGTTCGGGTCCGCGCCGAGCTTTGCCCTTGCGTTGAGCCGCAGGTACGCTACGGCGCGCTTCGCGTCGATCAAATGCGACGGGAACGACACCATCGGCGACAGGCGGTAGTCGATCGAGCACACGATCCAACCGAGCGCCGCGACTTGGTACACGAGCGAGAACGGCGGCAGCTGGCGGTTGCCGATGACCCAGCCGCCGCCGTGGATGTAGAGCAGGATCGGCGCGTTCGGCTTCGTGTCCTTGTGCTTGTACACGTCCATGAGCAGTTTTGTGGTTTTCATCTTGCCCACGTGCGCGTACGTGACCGTGCGGATCTTGCTCACGCCCGGAAAGCTCAGCGACAGCGCCATGGGCTGCGGCAGCGGCAGGAAGACGCTGAGCCAGCGCCGCCAGCTCATCTCGCCGATATGCTTCAGCTTCTCGGGCGGGATGCCCGAGCAGCGCACCATCGCGTCCCTGATCGCCTGCTTCGCTGTGATGTTCGTTCTGTACATTTGCACGAGCTTCGCGAGCACGATGCCGTGCAGGAGCGCGCCGACGGAGCCGCTCCAGCTCGAGAACACGGGCAGCTTCTTCGTCTTGAGAGCCCAGTAGATCGCCGCCGCGTTCAGTGCGATCAGCTTGTGCGACAGCTCGGTCGGCACGAGCGCAGCAAACACGCCGACAGCATTCTATGCGAGCACGCAGCAGAGCCAGCATCATGCATGCACAGACAACAGGCAGCCAGTCAGCGCGCTGTGGCATCTTAAGAAGAGCGAGCAGAGATTTGCTCAAGAACGCACCTCGCGCGGGATGGTGCTGTCCTTGGCGCGCCGCACGAGCGCGAGCGCCGCCACGGTCGCCGCGAGGTATGCGAAGCGCGCCAGGCGGCCGTCCGTGAGCGCGTCGGGGAGCACGAGCTCCAGCTTCATGCTGCGCTGCTGCTGTACGCGGAGTGGCTCGCACGTGTCGCGTCCAAAGCGCCAATGCTGGTGCCGAACACGCAGCTCAAGCAAATAGCGCAGACGATGCAACTCGCTCACTCGCTCTCGATTGTCATTTTTCTGCCCATCACCTGCTCTCTCGCGACAAAAGACAAAAATGTCAAGTCAACACTTTGTGCTTTAATCACGTGATTTAGTTGGGATTGCGTAAAAAGATGACGGAAACTGCTGTTCATACTTTGATCGACTCTCCAGATTTATTGCGAGTCGAGAGCGCTGTTGGTCGTGCTGAAGAAGGTGCTCTTGGAGTGTGCTCGGCTCGCTCACTCGCAGCATTGACTCCAGGGTCGTCTAGATTATTCTGACTTTTCGCAGGCAAATCGGAAATGGTTTTCTTGAGATATTTGGCACAAACCAATCAAGTGATTTTTAATCTTGGCATTCCAAAATGTGTTCGTCATGATTCATTTGGCTCGACTTGGCACGTCAGAATGCGGCTCTGTGATGTCGCGAAGCTGCTCGTCTCGATGACAACACACTCGCTCCATCGCTGTCGTCGCAACTCTTCGGCTTTCCGTCAAGCGGCACAACCCCATGCGTCCTGATGACATCACTGTCCCTCGCCTGGGCTGTCAACGCAACTCACTCGCTCTCGCTTCCATCCTCGATTACAGCCGTGACGCTCCGCCAGCAGCCATGCTGAACGTCGCGAGTGCGTCTTCTGCTCTACTCTTGCTTGAGGCTGCTGCTGAAGCGCTCTTCGTCTGGCTCACACCCTCCGGAGGCACCGCAACTGCTGGTGAGCCCAGTGGCAGGTGCTTTGTCTTCTCGTGCAGGTTCTCGAGGAACGCGCACACAGCCTCCCCGTGCGCGAGCGCTCGCGGAGAGAGCAGGTAGTTGAACGCGTGGTGTGCGTCGAGGATCTCGAGGAACACGTCTTCCACAACAACCGCGCCATCGGAAAGAGACGTCCGCTGGCGATACTTCTGCAGGTTCTCGAAGAACAGCAGCGAGTCCTGAAACGGCACGAGCGTGTCGTGCGTCCCGTGCGAGACCAGGAACGGCGGGACAACGATATCGCCGTTGCTCATCTGCTCCCCCTGCTGCACCCAGCTCATGGGCGACGCCTGATCGTACTCGTCGCCAGCCTCCTTGAGCTTCTTCTGCATCACCACGAGCTCGATGAAGCGTACGAACGAGTAGCCTTTGTCCTTGTAAAAGTAGATCCCGTGCCGGTCCTTGAAGTCGTGCACGCCGTACGTGTCGACGCATCCGCGCACGCTCGTGTCGACGCTCTCGAAGCCCGGCTGCAGCGTCTTGTCGCTCGCAGTGAGCGCCACGAGACTCGCCAAGTGGCCGCCCGCAGACTCGCCTGCAACGACAATGAACTCGGGGTCGGCGCCAAACAGTGGCTCGCTCGCATGCTCGCGCAAGTACGCGATCGCGCGCTTCGAGTCGATCAGGTGCTCTGGGAACGCCACCTTGGGCGACAGGCGGTAGTCGATCACGCACACGACCCAGCCGAGCGCCGCGACCTGGTGGACAAGCGGCCGCGGCGGGTTCTTGCGGTCGCCCATGACCCAGCCGCCGCCGTGGATGTACAGCAGGATCGGCGCGTTCGCCTTGCATGCACCCTTGTGCTTATACACGTCCATCTTGAGCTTAATCGTGTTGTTCTTGCCCACGTGCGCGTACACGACCGTGCCGACATTCTCGACACCCGGATAGCTTAGCGACAGCGCCATGGTCTGCGGCAGCGGCAGCAGGACGCTCAGCCAGTTGCGCAAGCTCATGTTGCCCACGTGCGCGAGCTTCTCCTGCGGGATGTCGCACTGCTCGACCATCGCGTCCCGGATACTGTGCTTCGCGCTCACGTTGCTCTGGTACATCTCGACGAGCCGCACGAGCACGACGCACTGCACGACGCCGGCGACCGAGCCCACCCAGCCGGCGAACACCGGCGTCTTGGCTTTGCGCAGCAGCCAGTAGACCACGCCGGCGTTCAGCGCGATGAACGCGTGCGACAGCTCGGTCGGCAGCAGCGCCGCGAAGAAGCTCACCATGTTCTAGCAAGGACACGCGCACACGCGTGGTTTAGAGTCTCCTAGCGGCATTCTACGCAGAGAGAGGAGAGGACAGCAAATCACCTCCTTCACGACGTCCTTGTTGCGCGCGCGCTGCACCAGATGCAGCATCGTGAGAGCGAACGCCAGATACCCCCAGCGCGCGGCGCCATCGCCTGTCGCCAGCGCACGCACACTCTTCATTGCGCGCGCGAGCTTGTATCGACGCGGAGAGCTTCTCGAAGTGACTCGGCTGGCGAAAGCAAAACGCTTCCACGACAAACTCAGGTTGCAGCTTCATTTCAGCCAATCAGAAGCCGATTTGCACAATTTTATCCAATGGCAAGGCGCTGAATGTCCTAAATCTGCGCGGAAAACACTTTTCGAAGCCATCTCATGGACGCGACTGCAACTTGGCGAGCGAAAGATACTCCGCAGCGAAGCGTTCCATTGACGCCGCGCTCGTCATACTAAGAGAAACAAGCTCAGTCTGTATACACAGCCCCTGTCTGTGTCCGTGTCGTCGTCGTCGTCTCACTTGCTCTCTACTCGACCTTGATCGTGCGGTAGATCTTGCGCACGAAGCCGAGCGAGCTGCGGAAGCCGATGAAGCCGAGCATGACGAAGAAGCAGTAGGCGATCATGCCCGTGTAGCCAAAGTAGAACGCCGCCTGGAAGAAGCCCCTCATCGCGCTCGCGTGCCTGTAGTACCAGACGCTGTAGATCAGCACGAAGCCGCCCGCGACGCCTCCGGAGAGGTACGAGCGCCACCACCAGCGGTGGTCCTCGCTCGACAGCTGGATGTAAGTGAGCGAGATCGTCGTAAACGCCGTGACGAACACGAGCATCACGAATGACAGGAGCAGGATCCCGAAGAGCTGGTAGATCGAGTGGCCCCAGATCGCCGCGAAGATGTGGTGCAGCTCAATGTACACGGCGCTGAACGGCAGGCAGCCCGCTGCGAGCATGAGCACCACGGGGCTCCGATACCTTGCCACTACCGGGACCTCGCGCGGGATCTTGTTCGTGCGGCACGGCGCACTGAAGTCGCCCGCGGTGTTGCGGCCGGCGATGCCGCCGACGACCGTGAGCGGCAGCGCCACGAGCATGAAGATCGCGAGCACGATCATGATCGTGCCGAAGGGCAGTGCGGCCGACGAGTCGTTCCAGATCGCCACCGAGTTCAGGAACGAGAACACGACGATCAGCGGCCCTGGAATGATGCACATCGACAGCAGGATGTTCCGTACCCAGCGCTGCCTGTGTTGGGTCGTTGGATGGATGGATGCAGCATGTACATTGAGCGTCAGCACCACGACTCCAAACATTCAAACACTCAAAGATCAGATCACCCATCGATAGACAGAGACGGAACGCACCCTCCAAGCTGCCGGTACAGCCGCGCCGAGTAGTACCCGCAGACGCTTGCGGTGAGCGCGTAGAGCACGATGAACGCGGTCATCAAGCTGCCGCGCTTGTTCGGCTTGACGACCCCGAGCAGCGACGACACGAGCACGATCGAGAGCATCGCGAAGAGCTGCGCGCCAGCGCCGTTGAACGCGCAGAACAAGCTCAGGTGTGCCGGTATGCGGAACACGTCGGCATGCACGAGCTTCCAGCCCGAGTCGTCCTCCAAGCTGCCGCCGATCCCGCTCTCCTCGCCAGTCTCGAGATCCATGTAGCGCGAAAAGTCACGCTTGAGGATGCGCAGCATCACGATCGAGAGGAACGCCGTGAGCATCATCACGAGCACGAACGAGTTGATGACCGAGATCCAGTGCAGCTCCAGGTCATCCGTGAACTCGCTCTCGTGCACGTTGCGGTCGTCGAAGCTCAAGTCCGGACGGTAGTGCCACGCCACCGAGTACGTGAACACCGCCTCCGGGTTCTTCGCGACGTTCTCACTCGACAGCGCGTAGCGGTACTCGAGCACCGGATCCGGCGACGACATGGACATGTTCGCCGCCACGAGCTGCATTGGCGCATCCGCAACAACCCGATCATCCTGCATGTCAGTCGATGCGTTTGACGCAAGATACAGCATATGCACACGCACCCGGTTCCTGCCCTTGATCTCGAGCCCTTCGTCGTTGTACGCGATGTCGAAGTGCAGGTGCGTGTTGAGGAAGTAGTGCACCTGCGTCATGCTCCGCTGGATCAGGTACCCCACCTGACCCTGCAGCTGGATGTCGTCCACATACATCTCAAAGTATTAGCCCACACACATCCGCTGGTTAAGGAGACTCGGTACGAAAGTATCCAAAGTATGCAACATGCAAATGCAAGCAGGTATTGAGAGGATATTTCATAGTCTTCGTCCACCGCGTCCTTGAACGCCTGCACGACGTCTGGCGTCATCTCCAGCTTGCAGAGTTGCGCGTAGCTCTGGTCCACGCCGAAGAACAGCTCGTAGTCCGTGATCACCTTGCGGCTGCCCGTGAGCAGCTCGCCGAGCTCGTGGTCGTCCCACATGCTGTCTATCGGCTGGCAGTACGGCAGCTTGTAGTACTGGTACGTCTCGGTCGGGTTCGCGTACGGACGAACCTGTAATGCGCAGCACACAAACCGCACACAAGCACAGACGCATTGAGAGACCAGTCGCGATATCCCAATGGGTTGCAACTGCGCACAGCCAGAGAAAGCCACACTGAGAGACGCACCGTGTTGGCGATGACGAGCACCTCATCGCGCGCTTTGTACTCGGTCGCGCGCGCAGGCGAGAGCGCTGCAGCGGCCACCGCCAGCGTCGCCAGCGTCCGCGTCAGCATCGCGCGCATGTTCTCTCTCGGTGAGCTCTTCTTCTTCGGCGTCTTCTTTCTGCCTGGGTCGATGGATCGATTGTGATACAAACGAGTGCAACTGACCCTTTCTTGCTTCAGAGACTCAGAATGCTTTCGCATTCTGAGATGTGACCAACGGCCTCTGATTGGCTGGGAAAAGGCGCCACCCAACTGAAAACCACATCTGAGTCTGAGTCTGCATCCAGAATACCAAATTTTGGGTTCTGAATTTCGCACCCAAATGCAGCCGAGTGGATGGCTACGCGCGCGCCGCGACTCTCGCTGTCCATGCGGCAGGTGAGCGAGCCGAGCGCCTTGCTCGATTGCTGCTATCGATGTGTGTGTGCGAGAGGCTCATTGAAGAAGTAGAGGACAAGAAACAAGATGCCATGACCAATCGCAGAATACTCGACTCGTGGCGCGAACGATGCCCATGCCTTGCGGTGCACGCAGCAAGAGATGCAGACGGAGATCATGACGAGGACGACGCCCCAGTTTAAGGCGAGGAGGCTGATGCCGACGACGACTGAGCGCGAGGCAGACGACCAGCAAGACATGGAGAAGAAAGCGAGAGATAAAGAGGACGAAGTCGAAGACGCATTTGTCCGCCGTCTGAAGCAACTTCGACCGGATGGCTACACTATTCCAGCTCTCGAGGAAACGACACCGAATCGACAGGAAGTCTCATCGCCGAGCAAGCGGACCAACGGCAGCAGTGCATAACCTGCTCAAATGCGCCACCTGCCCTTCACTTGGGTTTGCAACGCTCCTCGGATCGTCGCAGGTAAATCGATTCCGAGGACAAAGTCCATGCAGACGCTGCCAACGTTCGAGGAACCGCTGGCTGACTGATTGGAACATGTTGCTTGCTTTTTTGTGTTACTGAATATACAAAACTCAATATGTACACCGTCGTCGTGGCGACGGAAGATACTCCACCCACTACATGTTGCTGCTGCTTCTTGCGCTGGCTCGCTGGCTCGTCACGATCCTCAGCCCCAGGCATCTCGTCTCTGCTTCCGAGCACTCCACTCTGTTCATCTCTTCTCCCTGCTCTTGTCGTTCTTGTACAGTGTCTTTTCTTGTTCTTGTTCGTCTTCTTCACCGCGCTGGGTTGTCCATACTGTTGCTGGTCTTCATATTTACAATGCGAGCGAGCCGGTCTTGAGCGCGAGCGCGATCTCCGCCATGCTCGGGCGATGCGCCGCGTCCTTCTCGAGACACGCCGCGATGATCTGCTTCATCACCGGCGCGCAGTGGACGCTAAGCCGGAAGCCGAGCCTGCGCGCTTGAGGCGAGAGCGCCGACTCGCTCGTGCGCGACGTGATCGAGCGCCGCGCGTTGATCACCGGGTTTTCGCCCGTGTCGAGCTCCACGAGCAGCACGCCGAGCGAGAACACGTCCGACTTCTCCGTTGGCTGGTTCCCGCGCAGCACCTCCGGCGCGGCGAACACGCCGCACTCCGAGTCCAGCGGCGAGAGCTTCACGTAGTGGAAGATCGCGAACAAGCTCAGCTTCGCCGCAAAGTTCTTGTCGAGCAGCACGTTGAACGAGTTCAGGCGGCCGTGGATGATCCGCTTCTGGTGCAGAAAGCCCAGCGCATCCACGATCTGTCGCGCGATCGCGTGCTGCTGCGCCGCAGAGAGCCCCACCGAACTCGCGACGCAGTCTCGAAGCGCACCGTTCTCGACGTACTCGACCACGGCGCAGAGCTCCGTGCCTTCGTTGTCCCACATCGCGCCTTTGAACGCCGCGATGCGAGGATGCTTGAGCTCGACCATGTGCTCGATCTCGGTAACAAACTCGCGCAGCACCGCCTTGGACGCCGCGTTGCTCTTGATCTTCTTGATGATCACGGACTCGTCCATGTACTCGCCAAACCAGAGCTCCGAGCGGCTGCTCACGCGGATCATGCGGTGTAGGAACACGTCGTTGTACGACAGCCGCGTGAGCGCGATGTAGCCGTCCGCGACGTTCGCGAGCAGCTCGAAGTCCGACGTCGTCTGGCTGCAGCTCGACGGCGCGTTGAGTTCCATGTACGGGTGGTCCGCGAGGTCGCCCATGCCGATCGCGATCGACGGCGTCGCGCTGTTCGCGAGCTTCGGGGACTCCTCGCGCTGCCGTCTGCGGCGAATCACGACGAACAGGATCGCGAAGAGCACGACGCAGCCGGCCACGACGCCCACGACGATCCACGTCTTGGACGAGAAGTTGCTGTCCCCATCCGATTGGGACTGGGTAGCTGGGGCAACTGTGGATTGCGATGGCGACGTGGTTGGGACGAGCACGATGCCGCCGTCACCGCTGTCGCCTGAGCCAGAAGTCGATGCGTTGACGCAGAACTTGAACGTCGCGTTGAGTCGTGAGATCACCTCGTCGCTCGGACACACCTCGGTCTCGGTCGTGCCGTTCAGAACCAGGTAGCTGATCTTGGATAGGTGCTCGAACTGCTGGGTCGTGAGCTTCGCCGTGCTCAACGGGTTCAGGTTCAGTGCCAAGAGCTCCAGCGACGTGAAGTTGAACACCACGGACGGGATCTCGCTGAGCTGGTTTTTCGAGAGAATCCTACACGATTGGCAAGCAAGCAAGATGAAGCACTTCAGTATCATGGCAGGGCTGGTTGGTTGTGTCATCTGGATACTTGAGATACTCACAGCGAGGTGAGCGCAGGAAAGTTGGCGGGGATCAAATTGAACGACGCGAGCGCATTCCGCGAGAGATCGCTGTTGGGTCGTCAAGATATTGGTACCACACACGCACAAGGTAGTAAGACGGTTAGACGCACGCTCAAAGTACTATCGCCACAACAGTGGCATCCAGCGATCTCCGGTTCAGTGAGAACCGCAACGAGAACGTACAGCGACTGGAGTGTCGGGAAGGACTGGTTCTGGAAGTCCGCCGGGATCGAGCGGATGGCGTTGTTCGAGAGGTTGAGCTTCGTGACTTTCGAACCCGCGATGAACTGCGTCGGGATCGTCGAGAGCCGGCAGTTGTTGATCTTTCTGCAGGTCGGGAAGCGTGTTCCATCAGAACGAGGAAGGTGTGAGACTCAACGAGGACACCAAATCTAGGACAGCCAGGCGATGTGGGGGGTGAGGCATACATTTCCTGCGCGCCATTGAGCGGTAGCACGCCGTCGAGACCTGTCAGGATGAGGTCGGTGAAGGATCTGTCCAGCACAGCAGCGCAGTCACACAGCAGTTAGGACATCCCTCCCCGCTTCACAGATTTGCTTAGGACTCAAGTCTCGACGCACATTCTGTCGAGCGTACTGGCGGACTGGACGTTGAGCGACGACACGTCGAGCGAGTCGAGCGGCGAGAGCCCCGTGGCCGCGACCCCAAAGTCACTGTCCACACATCACACAATCACCTCATTCCGTCAGTCAAAAATGTACAGCGAGCACCTTCGTTTATAAGAGCAAGCAATGAACAAAGAAAATAGGACACGCACACTGCGCGCACTTGGTCGGCGACTTGGACAAGCCCGGCGCGCTCGAACGGGGCGACACCGGCCACCGTGCTCGCCTTGGCCGGCGCGAAGACCCAGTCGCCCGCACTCGCGCCGAAGGGCTCCATGCACAGCGCCGCCTTGCCGTTCAACAACGTGGCGCAGCGCGCGTCGCTCACGCAGTTGATCGGGTTCTCGGACGACTGGCCCAGCACCACGCAGGCGCTGTTGGCCTTGCAGCCGCCGTTGCAGCTCGTCGTGAGCGTGTTGAGCGAGAGTGTCGCGAGGGACCGGTCCTCGTCCTCCGCGGTGGTCGCGCCTGCGGCTGTGGACGTGGCCGCGGACGCGCTGGCCGTCCCGGAGAGGAGAGTCGCGAACAGCATCAGGAGAGCGAGCAGCACAGCTGGTGTCCGCGCGTGGACGCCTGGACGGTGGGCGTCTGTGGACGGCCGCATGTTTAAATGTCGATCTAAAACGGAGAGCGAAGCAGCCGACCTTCACGCGCACACGCTGAGAGACCGCCTGACTGTCTCGACGCTTCTCTGTGGCCGTGGCCGCCTCGCCACCTTCAGACGGACGGGCGTGCGGACGGGTGGAGGCGCAGGTGAGCGGGCGGCTGGCGTGGCGTGTCGCGACCTGTAGGCTGCGCGTGTACGTGGATCTGTGTGGCCAAATGGATTCACTCGCTGGCTCGCTCGCTCGCTGTGTGGGGGCCGAGAACGGAGAAGAGAGGAGCGCTCGCTCGCTTCCCAATCTTTCGGGCTCGTGGACCGCGTGCGCGCCGATGGCTGCGGTAGAATAAAGGAGGGGATGGATGTCCAGCGAGCTCCAGTGTGGAGGCTCGAAAGCCGAGGCGCGGATCAGACCTGCCGCTCACTCGCAGAAATCTCGCCCGCAACAACAACAGCGCGAACAGACGAGCCAGCGCGTTTCGGCCACGGACGTCAACGACGACGTGACACACAATTTTGTGTGTTGGCCAGATCGCTCGCAGCTCGTTTGCGGTTGGCTGGAAAGGATACAGATCCAGACTCGATTGGCTGAAATGGCGGAAAGCGCACTCGTTTTCAGCCAGCGAGAAGGGAGACCAGAAAAAGGGCGGGCGGAACCGACACGGAACAGTACGTATTGTAACCGACTTTTTCGGTTCAAACGCAAAAGCCATTTGGATTTGTCGGCCGAAACACGAGGCGCTCAACGCGCATGGCGATCGGCTCGCGGCGACGGATGTCGCGTGCGCATTGACTGCGCCATGATCGCCAACACGTCAGGCGCCGCTGCGATACGCTGCATCACAGCGACAGCGAGAGAGAGAGAGAGAGCAGGCTCTTTGGTCGGGATGGCTCGGCTGAAGCATCAACAGGCTCGGACATAAATTTGACACTCCAAGAAAGTCAGTGCGGGTGTGCAGCTGGAATGTCAGCGCACAAAATGTAGTAGCGAATTCCAATTGTTATAGAGCAGCGGTTTGTGAGTCCATTTTGGAGCTTTCATATCTTTTCGCCCAGCCACAAAATTCTATTTTCTTTCAGCAAATACATTTTGAGCTTTCAGCTCTAAATGCTTTCGTCAGCCACGGCCGCGTCGTTTGACGCCAACTGTATCCATTCGCATTTCGCTACCGAGCTGCTGGCGCAGTCGTCGCCGCCGTCGCCTGCACGTGCGCGACCGCCTGCTCGAGCCTCACGAGCGCGGCTCTGTGAGCAGGCGGCAGGAGCGCCGCGTCCAGCAGCTGCTGCAGCGCATAGAGCACGCTGAAGAGGTGCGCGCCGAGCTGCGCGTCGCTCTGGCAGAGCTGCGCCAGCCACCGTGTCGTCGCTGCCGTCGCCAGCTCACTACCGCTCGTGAACGGCGCGTCAGATGACAAGGCGCTCTCGGTATCCACGTGGCGCGCGATCCAGGACACCAGCTCCATGGGCGACGACGTGTGGCTGTGCTGCTGGATGGCGCGCAGCGACTGGAACGACTGCTGCTGGTGCTCCAACATTGTTCGCTCAGCACCACCACCAATCTGCTGCTGCTGCGCCTGGCTCTCACTCTGCTTGTCGACGAACGCGAGCACGCGAGCGTCTTCGTTCGCGAACGTGTACTTGACTTTCGCAAAGAGCAGCGTGAAGATCGGCTGCGCCACCACGCGCACCACCTTGGCGTACACTGCGTGGTGGAGCTCGGTCGCGTTCTCGTCCAGCCCGCTCATCTGCTGCAGCTCCGTAGCTCTCGTCGCGAGCAGATCGCGGACGAGCGCGTCGATGCACAGACGCACACCCTGGACGCAGAAGTGACACGCGCTTACCCACACGCTCGCTTTGAAGTCGAGCCAGAACCTGCGCAGCTGGCGCGTGAGTGGCTGCCGGTCGTCTGCGAAGAGCGCCTCGAGGCAGATCTCGATGCGCTCGCTGCTGTTCGGGACTGTCACGAGCGTGCTGCAGATACTGCGGAACGGCAGAAACGAGCCGTTGCTGCTGCCACTGTCGCCGCTGCTCTCGACAGGTACTGTCGAGGATGAGGACGCCGAGGATGACGAGCCCGAGGACACCGGCGGCTGCAAGAACGACGTGTGTCGTGATCCCGAGCCTGAGCCGTTGGCTGATCCGCTTCCAGTCTCGTGGACCAGGATCTGCTGAGAGCGCAGTTGCAGCAGGCGTGGCGTCGCAAACTCCATGCCGAGCGTCGCGAGGAACTTGTGCATCTGCTCCACCACTCTCAGACTCTTGTAGGGCTTCTGGATCGCGTTCTCGAGCACTGTGAGCGTCGCGTACTGGCGCTCGAGCTTCTCAAAGTCGAGCGCTCGCGTGCGGTCTTCAGAGAAGTAGGTTGTAGCGCGCAGCCTCTCGAGCGCGACGCCAATCACGCCAATGAAGGGCACGCAGGAGCACTTGGTGCTGAGCAGCGCCTGGCGCTTGCGCAGGTTCTCGAAGCCGCCCGAGTGGTCGCAGAGCGCGCGCAACTCGCGCAGGTGGGTCTTGAACTTCGGCCGCACTTTCTTCCACGTGAGCGGCAACCGAGAGACCATGAGCGGCGTATCTCCGAGACAGCCCACGCAAGCCATGACCAAGCAAAAGTTGTTGAGCGACACGGTGCAGGCTGCCAGCGCGAGCGAGATGATGCTCTCGATGACCTCGGCACGTTCCTTCGGCGTGTCTTCCACCAGCACGGACCAGACCAAGTAGCACACGAGCTTGTTGAAGCTCTCAGAGATCTCCTTCGACGTCTCGCGCGGGTTGTGCAGGAAGTCCCAGAGCCGCAGCCGTGTGAGCTGCGCGTGATGGAAGAGCGTGAGCTGCTCGGCCACGTCCTGGCACGAGTTGCGCCACAGCAGGCTCTGCAGCGGCTCCGGGATGGACTCGTCCCGGAACAGATCCGAGTCGGTTGAGGACGTCGACGTCTTGCGGTTCTCGAGCATCGCCAGGTCGTCGCCGTCGTCCTTGGTCTTGTCCTTGCTAGTCCCCTGGCAAGGCTTGTTGGGGTCTGTTGACAAGGAGGAATTGGACGTGACGCTTGTATTGCCGCCTTTCTTCAACAGCTCTTCGAGCTTGGCCGTGTCAAACAGACCCGCGCGTGCTCGCAGCGGCGTGAGGATGTTCGGGAACGAATGGCGCTTCTTCTTGAGCATCATTTCGGCTTTGTTCATCATCGCAGTCACGACCGGCTGCACCTTGTGGATCGCATTCATATGCCCGCTTCCAGTCGAAGAACCTACTCCAGAGCCTCCTCCAGCGTTGTCAAGCATGAACGCTTTCGTGCCGGCGAGGTCGAGCCCGATCGGGTGGACGCTCATCATGAGCATGTGCTCGTCGTCGTGGCTGAAGCGCCGCAGCCGGCAGTGCGAGAAGAAGCGGTCGATGAGGTCGTTCACCTGCGCGCTCTTCACCTCGGGTCGCGAGCTGTAGATCGGGTGGAAGATCATGTCGCGCACGAAGGTTGCGGCATACAGCTTGTTGGTCGCGATCATCTGCGCTGCTGCAACATTCGTAGTTGAAGTTGTCGCAACTGTGAGGCTTGCGCGCCGCGGGTGCTCGCTCTTCTGCTTCTCGCCCAGCGCGAGCAAGAGGTCCTCGACTTTGATGCCCGCTGACGCGAGTACGCCCAAGTGCAGCAGCACCACGCGGCCGCCGTGCGGCGTCGTCTCGATGAACACCAGGATCGCCTTGATGGTCTTCAGGCGCGCGAGCTCCTCGGCCCGCGTGGCGTGGATGTGGTGGTGCTTGCGTCGCAGCGACGCGTCTTGCGCGACGAACAAGTCCTCTTGTGCCGCGCTCATGGTCAAGTGACACTGGATCATCGAGCTGCGCACGTCCTGGAACGCCAGCAGCGCGTCGCTGTACTCGTCCTCGTCTTCGGTCTCGTCCGCATTGACTTCTGAGCTACGAGGCTGCTGCTTGCTGCTGGTACTGGGATGCATCTGCAATAGTGTGTCCTCCTCGTGTGGATCCTCGTCGCTGTCGTCGCCCGAGAGGATCACGTCGCTCTCCGTGTCCACCTCGAGGCGACCGCGCGCCGTGAAGAGCGCGCTGAGCCACGAGTCGCGCGCCGCAGTCGTGTGACAGTCCAGGATGCAGTCCTTGCTGGCGCCACCGCCCATGCTGCTGCCGCCGCCGCTGCTGTGTGTGATTGTGATGTGCGAGTTGTCGTTGTGGAACGTGAGCTTCACGCTCACGTGAAACAGGTCGATCTTGGCTTTCACCGAGCCGTCGCGCCGTCGAAAGATGAGCACTTCGCCTTTCTTCACCACGACAAAGCGCTCGCGCCACTGAGAAGCAAACAAGCAAGTCAGCAAACGAATGAGGTGTGTGCAAGTCGGCAGCAAACAATAGCAATCGTACTGACTCACCAGGAAGTGGCTGCGCACGGACACGGCGCCTTCCTTGATCGTCTCGTTCATGCTGGCAGCTGCGAGGTGTGAAAGGAGGCTCGAGCTCTGGGCTTCTTGGACGGAGTTGGCGACGAGTGGTGTTGTGCTATGCAAAGACGCTCCCATCAATACGCGCTGGGGTCTGCTGCGTCGGGAGATAGGTGATCGATCCCAGCAGTCCAGTCAGGAACAAAGCCCATGCGATGCGAGGGCACTCCGAGATCGGCGTATAAATACATCCAACAGAGCTGAAACCGCGCACAAGGAATTCAGTTCAAGGATGTTTGGTCAATCAAACTCACACAAGCACACAAGACATGGCTACATTTGCGTGTCTGACTTGCTTGTTTGGATCACCAAGCAGCAACATGCGTGCGGCTTCAGCCACGTCAGCATACAACGCGCTCCTGGACGACTGGCGAAACATGCTCGGCGCTGGCGCTGCCGGTGGCGTCCTACTGCTGCTGCGGCGGCGGCGAGACGCTCGAGTGGCGCGCGCAAAAGCCGCGCAGTGCTCGCGACGCGCGCTTGACCGAGCAGCACGCCAGCTGCTGCGTGTGTGGGCTCTTGTGCTTCGCAGTCGCGCTCGCTTTGGTCTCCACCGCCTGACAGAACTCGTGCAAGTGAGCGCTTGACGAGTGCACAACGCTCTCGCAGGACGCGCAGCGAGAGAGCACCAACAGCTCGTGCGTGAGTTCTCTCATCGACGCCAGCAGGCTCCGGTTCGCCTCGCTCGTCTCGTAGATGAGCGTCTGCAGCTGTGCGTAGGTACTCGTCGCTGCACACAGCAACAACAGAGGCATGGTTGAGACTTGGATGCAACGGATGGCTTCAGCAGACTGACAGTTCGTGTGCGACTCACCGATGCGCTTCCAGACGCCGATCTCCTTCACGAGCGCGTCGTGCTTGGCGCGCAGCGCTCCGAGCTGCTCGAGCACGCGAGCGTTTTCCTGACGCACGCGCGCGTTCTCCGCCTGCAAGCGGAACGAGTGGCTCGAGATGCGCCGCTGGTTCGCGGTTAAGCGGCTCACGCTCAGCTGCAGCTCCGAGAAGCGGCCCGAGAGCGTCACGTGCGCTGGTGTTGCGTTGGCCGTCGAGGCTGGCGGTGGCGCTGCTGGTGCTAGCGATGGCGATGTCTGATCGCTCGCGTTCGGGCTGCTGAGCGACTCCGTTGAGTAAAACAGGCGCACAGCCTGCTTCGCGAGCGTCGTGGTGCGGCAGATCGGGCACTTGGAGAAGCGTGCGAGCGCGCGAGACGCACAGCGCTGGTGGAAGACGTGGCCGCAGGGGAGCGCCGCGAGATCCGCGCGCAGGTCGTCGAGACACACTGCGCAGCAGGGCTTCTCGTCAAGACGGGGCTCCTGCATGGCTACTTGGGGACTTCGCGTGTCTGGATGGGAATGGCGGAGTGAGAGTCGCAGGCGAGCATACACACAAGGAAAGGACGTTGGCGGATGGGAGAGCTCTTCGTGAGTGAGTGAGGCTTTCGGATCTGCATGTTCTTCTTCTCTCTGCGACCTCGTCCCATGTGTGAACGCTCTTCGTCTGCGGACTTTCTCGACAAGCTCACGAGGCCGGCGAAGGTGTCGCCATGGCGTTCTCCACAATGTTTCTGATGCAACACACGCCAGTCAGCTTCACACGCACGCTTCTCACAGTCAAGACTACATCATATTAACGCCGAACGCCAGCAGCAGCAGCAGCAGCAAATAAAAAGATACACAAGGAAGAGGAGGGGAGGAGCGCCTAGCAGAGTTGCTGGAGCATCGCGACGACGTACGACGCGCTCGGACGCAGCGACGGGTCGATCTGCAGACACGCGCACGCGAGCTCCTTCACCACCGGTGGACACTGCTCCGAGAACTGGAACACTGCGTTGCTTCGGATGCCCTGCGACTCGTCCAGCGCGCTCACTGTCGTCGAGCGCTGCGAGCTGGCGAACCCAGAGGACGACGACATCGCGAGCGGGTTTGTCTCGACCATGCTCTGCTCCTGCTGCTGCAACGAGCCTCGAACCAGCTCATTCACCGCCTGGCACGAGTCGAGCTGCGCCAGAAGCACGCCGAACGCAAACATGTCGGCCGACGTTCTGCTCGGCTCGCCCGCGAGGATCTCTGGCGCGAGGAAATAGCGAGTCGATGCAGCGACTGACGCTGACAAGTCCTCCGCGCGCGAGCCGATGATTTCCTCGGGGATGCTCGCGAGCAGCGTATTGAGCTTGCAGCCTTTCTCTTCGTCCGCAAAGACGCTCTTTCCGGTGAGAGCGCCGTACGAGATCTTGTGCTTCGTGTGCAGGTACATGAGGCAGCCGGCGATGTCCATCGCGGCGCGCAGCTTGAAGTTCTTCCACGTCAGCTCGCGCCTGTTGCGCAGCAAGTGCGACTCGAGCGTGCCGAGGTTCATAAACTCGCAGACCGCAGTCACTGGGTGCGCGTCCTCGTACATGAGTCCGATGACGGAGAGCAGCTGGGGGTGGCGGAGCTGGGAGACCACGGGCACGACGTCGTGCATCATCTCGCAGTTCTCCGCGGCGTCGTCCTTGAGCTGGAGCTGCGCAACGAGCACGGGCTTCTTGTTGTACTCCGCGGACGAGACGCAGATCGCGCCGTTCGTGGCCACGAGTCCGCGTAGCTGCACCTGGGATGGCGGGATGTCCTTGAACGTGTTCTTGCGGAACGAGCTCTGCTTCTGCAGCGGATCTGTGAGGTCGCTCGAGAGCGATTTGCTCGACGAGAACTTGGCGCGCAGCATCTTCGCACTCAGCTTCTGCTTCTTGTCGAGTACGGCAACAGGGTTCGGCTCTGTCGCCTTGCGCTTCGCGCGCTTGAGCAGGAAGACCCCCGCGACCACGGCTGCGACGACAAATGCGGCGACAGCGACGATGACCAGCACGACTCCCGTGCTGCTTGTAGCCGACTCTGAATGCATGGAACCACGTGGAGGTAATTGTGTTAGACAGACGCCGACAGCTATCTTGCACGTAAAGCAGCGAACTCACTGCTCGATCCTGCCGCGTTGCCCTCGAGCGAGCCAGGACCAAAGTCCGAGCTCAAGAGATCGTCGTCGCCGTAGCAGATCGTCTTGGCGTTCCACGAGTACTTCTGGTAACCGTCCTGGCACGCGCTGCCGCTGAGCGTCATGTTCCCCTCGAAGGTGGCGAGCGCTTTCAAGTACGCCAGCTGAGCCGACGTGATGTGCACGTCTCGGATCGAGTTGCCCTGCAGGTAGAGCGCCGTGAGGCTGCGCATCTCGTACACGATGATCGGGATCTCGGTCAGCGCGTTCTCGCTCAGATCCCTGCGAGAGCATACCAGTCAATCAGTGCGCTCTACGCATTCCCATCATCGTCGTGAAAGTGCCAGGCGTGCTGGGAGACGTACAGAGTGCGCAGCTCCGAGAACCGCTGGTTGCCGCGCGGGTCGAACTGCTGCAGCTTGGTGCGCTGGATCGTCCTGTGGCAGTACAACGGCAGTCTCTGGTCAGCGCGTGCTCGTCTGGTTGTAAGAAACGCACTGACTGGCAGGACGTACAAGCTCTTGAGACTCGGTGGAAAGATGTTGCTCGTAATGTTTTCGATCGCGACGTCCAGAATGTTGCTGCGTGTGTATAGAACGAGGAGGCAGACAGACAGAGTTAGTGTGAGCCGCTTTGTAAGACACCGTCGCCAGATCGAGCACATGTGTTGCTCGCACATTCTCTCGAGCGCAGTGCTGTCTTCGAAGACGCCGACAGAGAATGAAATCGGCACTTTTCGCGTCAGCTCCGTCGTCCCGACGATGCTCCTGCGTTTCAACACAAGCAATGATTAGCCACTACATATCATATGCCTGCTTGCGCCAGCACCCGAGAACCACGTACAGGTTCTTGAGCGTGGCCGGCAGCACGATGTTCTCGACGAAGAGGAAGAGCGACGTCTCGGCCTTGTCCTTCTGCGGCGGTGCGACGTCGAGTACCCATGCCTCCTGCTTCTCGTTGTTCGTCTGCAGGCACTGGAGCTCACACAGCCCCACCGCCGCCGTGCCGTTCGCTTTGCACGTGCTCATGCCGGCGAACGCGCAGCCCTGGTAGTAGTAGTTGCCGTCGCCGATGCGGCTCGCCTCATTCGCAGGCTCGGCCGCGTAGCTTACGCACAGCGACGCAGACGACGAGCACGCGCCGGCGCAGGCGGACGTGAGCGTGTTCCGGCTCGGCCGCGTGCACGTGGCGCTGGCGTCCACGCCGGCGTCCGCCTCCGCGACGAGCGACCGGCGGCTGCGCATCGTTTCTTCGAGTTCTGCTGCTGCTGATGGCACGTGCACGCTCTCGTACACGCAGGCGGTATGCGTGGCTGGTTCCGGGCTGTAGCTGCTCGTGCACGCAGGTCTGTCTATCGATGGATAGGATGGCGAATGCTCATTGCCTGTTGACTGGGTGAGCAGGCGCTCTTTCGTTGAAGGCGTCTGGCGCAGCGAGTCGGACTGGCGAGCGGTTATTATCCAATCATATGGCTGCAAATCGCTCTTCGAGGGATGTGATTCGAGGAAAATGGGAGAAACAGCCGAAGAGTCAGAAACGCGGTGGATCGCTTCTCACTTTCAACCAGATGGATCGACAGAAAGAAGGAAAAAAATGCAACCACGATGTCGTCCGTGGAAAGGAAAGCGCGAGTTGCAATCGCCAGCGCTGTTTGTATGCCACCTTTCCAACGCAAAACGGCTCACGGACGCAAAACCATCCAGTCCACGGATCCTAATTTTTGCGCTTGGGGTGCCAGAAGCCAGTCACTTTGGATATCTTCACTCTTTCATGGTGAATTTCTGACAAGCAGCATTTCTCACACCCATTTGACGGCGCGAAGGGGTCGGGACGCTGGCGTTCGCATGCTCGAACCACATGTCTATCGTCAGTCAGCGCTCGCTCGCTCGGAGACTGATCCCCATTCGCAAGCATGCTGCGAAAGCGTCTGCGGATTGGATCGCTCGTGATAAAACGCTGCAGCAGGTGGCATGTGAAACAATCCCAGCCGCATCCGGTCAGTTCTGTTTTTGGCTCAGACTATTTCCAGCGCAAGCCAATCAGATTGGCTAACAAAAGGATATCCTCGCTGCTGATTGGCTGCTTGTATTTCGCTCGGAAGTTATTTTGCTTGTCAATCAAAATCGCCGACATGGCTACATTTGCCCAGCGAACCTGGAGGCAGAGGTGCACCGCTACGACGCGCGTCAAGCAACTCGCTCTCTCTCGCTCGCGCAGTGCTCTACTGCTTCGTCGAGCTACTTTGCTGCCTGAGAACCGACACGGCAGCCACGCTAGCGACTGCCGAACCGATGAGTGCGAGACGACTGCGAGAAGCCCTCGCGGCGCCGACATGGCAGCCAGATCCAGGTGCGCACGCCAGCAAGTCTAGCTCGTTGCTCAGAGAGCATGATGCCTGATGCTGACCAGTGTGTGTCTATCTTTGCTAGCTGGCGTGCCCGTGACGCCGCGGAAAGCAGCGGCGAACGAGCACGAGTACCTGCGGCGCTTCGTCGACCCGGTGCTCATGCCGCTGATCGAGTCGCTCCTGCTGTACCAGCCTGAGAGCATCTACGAGTTTATCCACGACTACGTGGATGAGTCCAAGGCATCGCGATTCACGACCCACGCGCAGGCGCCTGGGTACGCGAAGAAGCTCGCGACACGGCGAAAGATGGTCGACTTCATGTCCACGAGCGTGATCCCCGTCATGGACGACCTCGCGCACCAGATCCTGCGCGAGAAGCCCAGCTCCGTGCAAAGTGCGGCATCGTCAAGCACTGATCGCTGTGTCCTGTGCAACCTCTGTAGCTGACTTCTTGCCGCTTGTGTTCAGACTTCATCAAGGACGTGGTGGCAGCGCGCATCATAGTGGGCAGCAGCTCGCCGTTCGACGCGACCTCCAACCAACAAGAAGCAGTCGAGTACCAGGCGAACGACCGAGTGCTCTGCCGCTACAAAGGGCGGCCGCGCTTCTACCCTGGCGTGATTTCAGCAGTCCATCCGGAGAACGACTCGTTCACAGTGCTCTACAACGACGGCCGCATCGAGCTCCATGTCCATCGCATGTGTCTGAAGCCAGCGGCAGCGCAGACCGATCACGACTCGACTCAGATCGACAACAACAACAGCAGCAGCAGCAGCAGCAGTGTTCGTCAAGACGCTGAAGCGACAGCGAGCCCAGCAAGGCACCGCTCGATCGAGATCGTGATCCTGATCATCGGTATCGACGGCGCCGGCAAGACGACGCTGCTCTCGACGCTGCAGGGTGATCTGGACAAGGAGCACGTGCCCAGCGCCGGGTTTACGTCTGCGACTTTCCAGACCGAGACCGGCTCCGCGACGTTCTACGACCTCGGCGGCGGCCCGGCGTTCCGCAATGTCTGGAGAGAGTACTACGCCGACGTGAGTCTCGCTTTTCCCAGCTGGGCTCTGTTGGACATGTTCGAGTGAGGAAATGTCCACTCATGCGAGACTGACATTTGTCCTTTTGAAATGCTCAGGCGCACGCGATCATGTTTGTCGTCGACTCGTCGAGCGAGAGCATCGTCCACCAGTCCGCGACAGTCCTGCAGGACTCGATGACCCACGCGCTCATGAAGGACAAGCCGCTGCTCGTGTACGTCCAGTGCCACGCTTCACTGAGTAAGAATTCTGCTGCTACCACCGAGGCTAACCAATTTTGATATTGTCGTGTCATCTCTCCAGGTTTGCGAACAAGCGCGACCATCCAGCAGCCCTCGCTGAGGACGAGCTCGCACGACTTCTTCGCCTGCAGCAGTTCCCAAACGCTCGCCTGGTGTCCTGCGTAGCCAAACCCGCGGCGTTCAGCAACTCGGTCGACGACCGGCTCGAGCAGGGGCTGCATTGGCTCTTTGAGCAAGTGGACAGGAGCTACGACGCGCTCGACGGCCGCGTGCAGGCGGACTTGGCGATCAAGAAGGCGCAAGATCAGCAGCGGCGCGACGCGCAGCGCGCCAGAGTGTCCAAGTGGCGAGAGGAGCGCGAGCAACGCGAGATGGTGCTGCACGACAAACTGTCGCTGGTGCCAACGCAGCAGCAGCCGAGCGAGGCTGTTGGCACTGAGGCAACGACACAACAGCAGCAGCAGCAGCAGCAGCAGCAGACTGAGGAGCAGCCGGAAGACGCCGTGATCTACTGCTCGAACTGCACAAGCGAGCCGGCGGTGACAAAGTGCGCCGCGTCCAAGTGGATGCCCGTGTGCGCCGCCTGTGCAGCTGATCTCAAGAGCAGTCGGAGTCAGCAGCAATAAGGCAAGCTCAATCGGATCGTATGCACAGCTTCTAATTTATTAGTTGAACGGAGCGAGAAATGCAAGCGAGTGTCTCGACGATCGAGTGCCTGGCACCTTATCTCTTCTTTCCCTTGCCGCCCTTTCGGCGGGATCCGCGCTTGCCGCCGTCCTCGTCGCTGTCGCTCCAGTCGTCGTCAGCAGCAGGAGTCCCGGTGCTCTTGGTGTCTTTGCCATCCTTGCTGTCCTTTGCGCTCTTGCCATTGCCACTCGAAGCCTTGACGAGCTGCTCGACGCCCTGCTTCTTCACCTGCTTGCGCTGCTCCTTGCGCTCTTTGCGCTTCTCCGCCGCCTTCTGCTCCTTCGCCAGACGCGCCTTCTCCGCGACGCGCGCAGCCTCCACCTCCTGCTCTCTTCGCTCAGCGTCTGCAGTGCTCTCTTCTACATTCTGATCTGGAGGGCTGTCAACCTCGTTGTTGTCGTCGAGCGACATATTTGAGAGCTTGTCCTTCACCAAGCCGTTCTTGCGAGCCGCTGCGAGTTCAGCCTGCAGCTCGAGCTCGAGCTCCGCCTCGATCGAGTTGTAGTCGCTGCCACCTCCAATGCCGAGCTCAATCTCCATGTCGCGGTGCTTCTTCGACACAAGGTGGTTCTGCAGCTGCTTGGGCGACTTGAACGTCTTGCGGCACAGGTCGCACAGCAGCAGATCGGCGTCCATCTTCTTGCGCATCTTCTCGAGCTCCTCGTCAATGTGGCTCTGCGCGTGGCGACTCGTCTGGTGGCTCTCCATGCTCTCCCAGCGCGCCATCTCTTCCTGCTGGAACGCCAGTCGCTCGGCTTCGTACGCCGCCTGCTTTTCTTTCTTCCGGGCTTCGTCGTCGCGCTTCTGCTGCTCTTTTTCCTTCTCCTTCTGCTTGAGGAACGCGAGCATGCGCTGATCGCGCCGACGCACAAACTCCACGAGCTCGCGCACCTCGGTCGTGAACGCTTTCTTCGCGGCGTCGCGGAGCTTCTTGTTCTCCTTCTCCATCGCGCGGCGGATCTGCCGACTCGGCGCGTCGAGCGTGCGGTACTCGTCCACCCACGCGAACGAGCGCTGCGAGATGTAGCTCAGCCAGTGCTGGTAGAACGCGTTCACGTCCTCCATGGATGTGCGCTTGTCGCCGAACGCCGGTGCTTCCTGAGGAACGTTGGACGCTGTCGCCACGGCCGCAATGTCCATCTCATCAATCTATTCGGGCAAACAAACATTGGTCAGTATGGTGCTTGGCTGTGCATTCATGATAGCAACCCAATCGTGCACGAACCTTCTTGAAGAGCGCGCCGTAGACCGAGTAGAAGCTCTTCTCATCCTTGCCAAAGCCAGAGTATACCGCAGGGCTGCACATTCACACACACACATACACACACCATTCGTTGTCAACCCATCCGCCTCTTCCACAACAGACAATGCAGTTTGGCATCGAGGAGCCATCGTACCTGAAGTACTTGAAGAGGTTGAGCCCGTCGCCGCTGCCGCCTTCGCCGTCCTCGTCGTCGTCGTCCGCATCGCCGCGCAGGATCTGCTCGCGGTGGTCGTCGTACCACTTGCGCTCGTGCGCGTCGCTGAGCACTTCGTAGGCGCTCTGGATCTCCTGGAAGCGCAGCGTGGCTTCCTCACTCGAGATGTTGTTCTTCTGGTGTTTGTCTGGGTGCCACCGCAGCGCCTGCACGTGGAAGGCCTTCTTCACCTCCTTGGCGCTCGCGTCGCGCTCGAGCGCCAGCACTTCGTAGTGGCAGCGCATGCTTGTCGCTCGAGCTTGCTCGTGGCAGCTTTCGAAAGTGACGTCAGCTTTTTTGACAACCATGCGCAGAGCCACCAAAACAGCGCGAAACGTGTGTGGCCCACGCCATCAACAATTGTGTGGACGACACGAAATGGGTTCACTCAGCTCGTCGAATGATCTCGTCATGGGATCGAAAGGACACGACTGACAGCGACACCGACTCGGCGCAGTCTCGCCCACTGCTCCTGCTGTAAGGCTGCCATGCGAGAGCACCACGGAGAGATCCTTCATCTGTAGACTCGACGCTCGTCTGCCATTGAGCTGCGCTTCATGCCCTCGCACACGTCTCGAGAGGTTTTTATTTTATTTTCTTGTTCTTGTTAGGATTCGCGAACGCGCAGACGGCATGCAGTCTTCTGGTTGTAGATGCAATCGCAGCTCTCTCTTCTGCGCTGGTGTGTGCACACTGACGCTTACTTCGTCGTGATCGGGACTGGTACCTTTTTGTTCTGGAGAGAGGAGAGAGTGGTCGGCTCCTTGGAGCAGTGAACAGGATCTCGCTCTCACACACTTGTACGGCACCTAATCATCGCGGTCGTCCATGTCGCGGTCGCCTCGAGGGGATCCCGACGGCGAGCGCTGGTCTCTTCGCGGCGCCGGCGAGTACGAGCGCTCACGCGTGTCCTTCGAGCGCGAAGGCGAGCGGGACACCGAGCGCGCGCCTGGTGAGCGAGCGCCTGGCGAGCGAGCACCTGGCGAGCGAGCACCTGGCGAGCGCGGCTCCGGGGAGCGGCGCGGCGAGCGCGAGCGCGAACGAGCGCGGGCTGGCGAGCGGCCACGGGAGCCCGAGCGCGACTTCACTGGCGAGCGCGAGCGCGAGTTGCGGCGCGCTGGACGGCGGTCGCGAGAGCGCGAGCGGTTGCCGGCGGCGCCAGCACCTCCGCGGCGACCACGGCCGCGGGACGCCGAGCGCGAGCGCGAGCGGCTGCTCTTGCGCTCCCTGTTGAAAAAAAAAGCACACATGCGCAAGAGTGGTCAGTACACACAGATCGAACGACAGCGAAACAACCAGGATCCAGAATCGTCGCACTTTTCACGGTCACGCATCTGGTCCGTGGTCTTGCGGCGCTCCTGCGCAAACACGACGCGGATCTCACGGCCGTCGATGCGCACGCCGTCGAGCCCCGCGCGCGCGTCGTTCGCGTCGCGCTCGGTCTGGAACTCCACGAACGCAAAGCCCTTCGGCTCACTGCGCAAGCACGAGAGAAACAAACAAATGCGTCAGAGATACGACACTGCAGATCAGCGCAGCGATCTCCTCCCGACGTACCGCGTGTAGAAGTCCTTCGGCACGTAGACGTCGCGCACATCTCCGAAGCGCTCGAACTCTTTGCGGATGTCTTCAGACCTGGGGGAGAAGAGTACAAGTTTTCGTTGGTTTCCTTTGGCTTGAGTGATGGATGGGTGGGTCGAGCGAGTGGTCGCCAGCAGCACAGCACAGCACTCGCGTCTTCCTCTCTCTCTCTCTCTCTCTCTCTTTCTCTTGGCACACACTCTGCACACATCTTCGCACTCTTCCTCACTCTTTCTCGCTTGCACACGTGGAGACTTGGAGTCTTGAGGTCACAAGGCAGACCGCCACCGCCGTCCTCTCCACTCGCACACACAGGAGCGCAGGAAGGAGGAGGAAGGGGGCGAGACGCCGCACACACACAGAGAGGGATTTCTTTTCTACTTGGCTTGGTGCTTCCTGCCCTTGACTCGCTCGTCTTCCGCTTCTCTTCTCCCATGCTTGGTTACATACCGCAATCGTCGGCTCACGTTTCGCACGAGCAGCGAGATGCCGGATCGGTCACCGCGTCCCCCGCGTCCCCCACGTCCGCCTCGGTCCTCTCGGTCGCCGCGGTCGCTCATGTTGCTGTCTCGGTCGTCGCTGGGCTTGGCTTGGCTGCTGGTGGCACGGAGCTGCGTCACGCGTCTGGCTGGCTGCTGGCTGTCTGTGGAGCTGCTCGTCGCCGTCGCAGCTTCCTTCTGTCTCTTTGGTTGGTTCGCTTTCCCGCCCCTTCGACCCGGCTAGGTGCGATTAGTTGCACAGAAAAAACGCGAAATAGAAGCGCAGAAGAACCTCGCTCTCAGAGTCTCCAAAACCTTGCTCGAAGGGGTGGTGGACTGAGTAGATGCATAAACACGGCGATGCGACTGATCGGCAGCATGCTGCTTGCGAGAGCTCGCTCGAGATGACCCCATTCTGAGTCTGCGATCTTGATTTTTAGAAGCGACGATATGCAGTTTCAAAGGAAGGCTTAGAATATGGAAAACCTCGCCCTCGAACAAGGTTCTACTCCGTTTTCTCGAATTTGCCGCTCGATTTACCAAATCTCATCGAAAAAGCATAAAAAAGAGGAATGGCCATTTGGTGCGTTTTCACGTTTTCGAGAGCACGACCCACCAGAGCGTGAAGCACACACAGCCGGCGACGACGAGCGCCAGGATCGTGTTGTTGCGCAGCTTCTTGCGGCGGATCTGCGCCACGATCGAGTTGATGCCCGCGAAGGAGTTCGAGAGCGTGCTCATCTTCGAGCGCGAGCTCGTGAAGCGCGAGCGCTGGCTGTCGAGCGAGTTCTTCGTCTCCAACGCTTGTCTGCCGAGACAACAAATGGGAAATGTGAGTGAACCAGTCTTCACGACTTCTTCGTCGCGCACGAGAACTCGTCCACCGCGACGTACTCGATGATGCTGTTCGTCATGGAGCGCGAGGAGTCCAGCGCGCGGCGCTCGTTCAGCAGCGAGTCCATCTCGACATCGTCCGAGTTCCCGTTCTGTCGCCTGTGGTTGGGACATTGTGCATCAACGCACGACAAAGAAAGCATGCACGTCAGCGAGTTGCTCTCTTCAGCCTTGATTGTGACGTCTGCTGCTGTTGTGTATGACGCACCTGTTGCCGAACAGCTTCTGGGAGTCGCGCTTCTCTTGCAGCGCACTCTGAGCACAGCAACACGCGTCGGAGCAATCCGTTAGCATGCAAGCACCCCCCGAGATGCCATCCTGGCAGTTCAACAGAAACAACACTCTCGCTCGCAACGCACCATGGAGCGCCGGAATTCGGTCTTGAAGTCAAAGTACAGCTCGCGATACCGCTGCAAGAGCGCCTCGTGCGTCTTCACAGACGACGTGCTCACGAACGCGCTCATCTCGTCGATCGTGTCGGACAGCTGCATGTGCGAGAACGGATATGACATGAAGATATGGTAACCAGGAGCTCCTCGCAAAAGAGGCAACAGCACATACACGCAAGGCATACCGTAGTAAGAGTGTTCTCGATATCCAGCGCTAGCTCGTGCTCCCCCGTCGCGTCTGTCGGTGGGTTCTCTGTCGCGTCCGTGATTCGTATAGCAACAGCGTCTGCCTCCACGTCAGAACGAAGCAGCGCTTCAACTCAACCCAATGACGCTGCACATCGCACGCACCAACGTCGTAGTCCGTGACCGTGTGCGCCGCAGCCTTGCTGACCGCCGTGTACGCCGCGATCTTGTCCTCCAGGTGGCGCTCGGCTGTGCGCGCCGCGCGCCGCAGGTCGTCCCACGACTGCACGCCAGTCTGCATCATGGTCGCTTCCTCTTCTCTCTCTCGTGCTGATTGCTGTTGTGCCGAAAGCGAAAGCTGCTCGTTCTGAGCTCGAAATAGTCGATAAATGCCATCGCCAGACTAATGCTTCAAATGCATATTGATCACTTTGATGTATAGAACCCAACGGACAAAACAGCCATACTTAGCACGTGCATACAACGGAATCATACTGAACAATTGCCAGCATTGAAACCAGCTCCGCTCCTCATTCCCCCTCACGCACACGCACACGTAGTCGGCGAGAGAGAGGCATGGCGTTCGAGCGCTTGAACGCGTGCGTGGAGGAGCTGCGCGCCGGCGGCAGCGCCGCGGACCAGCAGGCGCAGCAGCGCAGGCTGCTCAAGGAGCTCTTCTCGATCGAGCGCCGCTGGAGCCCCGAGCTGCTGGCGCCGAGCAACCCGAGCGCGGCCGTCTCGGGACGCAAGTTATCAGGCGGCAACGGCCAGCTCTTCGCGCTCCTGCTGCAGGCGCTGCTCGTGTACAGCGGCAACCACACGGGCGGCTCGGGCGTTGGCGCGACCGGTGCGAGCACGCCCATGACCATGTCGCTCGGCTCGTCGGCGCCGTCCACGTCCGAGTGCGTCCTGAGCCTCCTCTGCGACCTGCTCGTGCGCGCGTTCGACTACTCGTCCGTGCCGGTGATCAACGAGGCGCTCACGGCCAAGCACAACACGTCGATCTACGTGAAGGCGGCGCTCGTGATGGTCGTGAGCAAGCTGCCGCTGAGCGACGCACTGCCGTTCCTGTCAGAGATCGTGACGTTTGCGAACAAGACGATCAAGACCGCCGACTACTTCATGAAGCAGTGCTTGGTCGAGAGCGTTACGCGCGTGCTGGACAACGACCTCCCGCGCGTCGTCGCCCTCCACGCCGAGGCGCTCCGCATCGTCAACAAAACGTTCCAGGACAAGCTCCCGGAAGTGCGGCTCGCAGCCGCTGGACTGCTGCACATCCTGGCTTTGCACACGACGCCAGGGAACAGCCACTCCGGAAGCGCTGGCAGCAACGGTGGCAGCGGCAGCGGGCTAGGCAACAGCGGCAACGGCAGTGGCAGTGCGAGTGGTAGCAGTGGCAGCGGTGGCGGCGGAGGCAGCAACAGCAGTGCAGGTGGCAGCGGGAGTGTGACCCAGGAGGCGATCATGTACATCGCGATCAAAGGCATGGACGACCCGGCGCCGGAAGCGCGACGCGCGTACGCCGCAGTCGTAGGCGTCGTGCTCGCAAAGTTCGCGACGTCGACACCTGAGAACGATTTACAGCAGCAGCAGCAGCAGCAGCAGGCTCCTTCCACTGACGCTGGAGCATCGGCTCGGAGTCATGACGATGACGACGCGTCTCGTCAGCAGCACGCAGGCGAGCAGGAGAACGGAGGCGGCACGGGACTCGGTGTTAGCGGCAGTGGCTCGAAGTCGAAGCTCGCGTTCAAGATGCCGACGGTGCACCTCTCGGGGATGTCGCACCTCAACTTGCCAGGCTCGCTGTCGCGGCGCAAAGCCGCTGCTGTGAACTTCTCGACCGTCGCTAGCATCGTCGGATACCTGAAAGAGAACGTGACGAGTCGGTACCTGGGGTCGTCGAATCCGAACCAGAGCCACGGCGGCATCCTCGCAGCGTACTCAGTCGCGCTCAGCAGTATGTTCGAGCACCTGCCGCCGGACACGATCTCGGAACACCAGTTTGGCGAGATCATCGATGCGACGCTGAGCATCCTCGACCACCCGTTTTCGCTCGGCGACCTCACGCGCGCGCGCAACGCTGTCTGCTACGTGCTGCGCTTCGGACTGTATCCGTGCCTGACTGAGCGCCAGCAGGAGGCGTTGCTCGGCTCGTACCTCCACAAGCTCAAGGAGGAAGCCGCGACTGCAGGAGAGGGGCACCACCACAAGCTGCTGTCGATCTTGGTCGAGATCAGCCACATGCTGCAGGCGATGGGCGAGGCGTGCGTGAGCCACGCGCAGGACGGTACTGCGACGCTGCAGGGACTGCTCTCGCACGAGAAGCAGAGCGTGCGCTTCCAGGCATCGGTCGCGCTCGCGTCGCTCGTGACTGCGCTCCCGTACAAGCTGAAGTCTGTGCTCTCGAGCTGCATCAGCGGACTTCGAGACACGGCGGAGCACCTGTTGCAGGCTGGCGCGCTCGCTGATCCGTCGCTGACTGCTGCAAACGGCGCGACCACAGACGAGCAGCAAAACAACGAGTCGACGAATTCGAGGAGCCTGGCGCACTTGTACATCATCCAGGGCCGGTCGTCGGCGATTGCGCATATCCTGCGCGCGATCAAGCTGCAGAACGACGGCGGGCTCTCGCACAGCGTGCTCTCCGACATCCTCCGGCTCGCAGAGCAGCTCATTGAGAGCCAATTCCTCGAAGGCTGCACCGACAGCGTCTGGCTCACGTGCACGCGAGCAGGCTGGACCCTCGTGGGCAGTTTGGTGGCCGTGAACGACGAGCACTGGGTGCACTCGAGCGTGCAGAAGCTGCTGAACCTGTGGCTCAAGTCGAGCGTGCTGCACACGCGCGAATCGTCGCTGGAGCTGCTGCGCATCGAAGCCGCCGTGATCGCGCTCAACGGGTTCCTGAGCTACTGCAAGGAGCTGACGACCAAGTCCGACAGTGTCCAGATGCTCGCGGCGTACATCCTGAATGTCTTCCTCTCTGCGACGCAGGATCGACTGAGCAACCCGCTGAAGCGCCGCGGCCAGGTCGCGCGCTACCGCGTGATCACGTGGATCATCAAGTCATTCGTGCTGCTGCCGCCGATCTTCAGCGACTCGTACATTGTGCTGCTCGACCTCATCGCAGAGTACACGGTCGCGCAGTCGCTCACGAGTCTGCGCCAGTCTTCGCTCGTCCCGGCAGAGTCCACGTTCCTGCACAACGCGCTCTCGGATGTCGACGAGCCACTCGAAATGGTGAGCACAGCTCGCCTCGTCGCAGGAGACAACCCGAGTGTGCTCTACTCGCGCGAGCTGAACCACATCCTGGCGCTGCTTCAGCACGAGAACGCGCTGTCTGACACGGAGCTCGAGGTGCAGTACATGGACAACTTTTGGGGCGTTGTGTGCGAGATCGACGACGTGAGCGATGTGTACAACCGCGGAGTTTGCAGCAGCTTCACGTACGTGCGTCTCGTGGACGCGAGCGTGTTTCTCTTTGGACGGGTCTTCCATTTCGTGCCTGAAGAGCTCCAGCTGCGGTGTCTGCAGCACTACGCTGGCGTGATGGCGGACGGCCGAGTGGACTGCGAAGTGAACGTGTCGTCGCTGCTGTTCGCTGCGATCAGCGAAGCCAAGCACGCGCACGTCGACGCGCCGTCAGCCTCGGCGTTCTGGCCGCAGCAGATGCAGGCGATGCTCTGTGAGATGATTTCGAGCGAGCGGACGACTGTGCGACGCAGTGCTGGCGAAGCGCTCGGGATGCTCGCGTCTTTGATCAGCGAGACGAACTGCAAAGGACTGGTGCAAGAGATCGAGAAGCGGCTCGTTGCGGAGAAGCTGCCGCTCTCGAACTCCAGCTCGACTTTTGGCGGCAGCTCGGAAGCCGCTGACGCATCCGTGGTGTCTGCTGGCGCGGCGTTCGCGCTCGCGTGCATCAAGCGCGTGTGCGGATCGCGGGTGTCGATCGACACGGGCTTGATTTTCCGCTTCGCTGGCGAGATCTCGCAGCCGCTGCGGACGTGGATCTTGCACTCGTGGAGCATCATCGTCGAGTCCGTGGGCTCCACTGGCGGTGACTACGAGCAGTACATTAAGTCGACGACGTCGCTCATCGACGCGCACTTGCTGGCGGGATTCAAGTACTCGAAGACGAATAAGCGCGGGCTGCGGTGGCACATCAGCGCGAAAGTCGCGATCGGTCGCATTATCAACGGCGTGGTCGCAACGCTAGGACCGGACTTGGCGGGATCTGGGAAGCGCTTGCGCGAGTACTACGCGATCTGGGGCTTGCTGCGTCAGGACGGCGACTTGCGCGTGGAGCTCGAGTACCTCAAGTTCCTGGAGCAGGTAGTGGTGTTTGCGCCAACGCGGTTCCGCCAGATGGACCTCGTGTACATCCTCAGTGTGCTGACGGACGCGTTCATCCTCGCGCCTGGCGGCGCGGATGGGCTCGCTGGGAGCAGTGCGCTTCCACAGCCGTCACCTTCCGCGTTGTCGTCGCGGGCTTCGTTTGGGCCAGTGGGGGAGCAGCATCGCCAGAACGTGCTCGTTCGAGTGAATGGCATCGCACGCAGCATTTTGCAGCAGGTCGGCATGTCGTGCATCCGGACGCTCGTCGAGCGCGATCCGACGCAGATCCAGCGCCAGAGTCTCCAGTGTATGCTCTTCCACGCGCTCCACGTCGAGTACAACGGGCTCACGTGGCGCTACTTGCCAGGCGTGCATGGCATGTGGGACTACTTGACGTTCAAGTTCGTTGCGCCGGGCACGACGCGAAGCGGAGCGGAAGAGATCCGCAATACGATCCTCGCGCTCGTCGACATCGACGGGGCGAATGTGAAGGGTCACGAGCTGATCGTGTGGTCGCTCTTCTGCCGCAGCATTGCAGTCGGCGAATCCGGAGCGTCTGCCAGTGCTGGCAACTCGGAGCAGCTGATGATGAGCCCGAAGGGCATGGACAGTATCGCCAGTCTTTCTTTCTCAAGTAGTGGCGGCTCCGGAGCAGCGGGCGAAGAAGGATCTGGCTGGGGGGCTTTCCCGAAGTCCAGTGGCATCGAGAGCAGCGACAAGAGCTTGCTCGCGTCCGATGCGTCGGCGGTGCAGCTCGAGGTTTGGCGAAACACAAAGCGTGTCGTGGGCGATCTAGTGACCGCGATGCCGCCACTGTCTCGCCAAGTGCGCCACTTCGCTGTCGACTGCGTGCTGCGAGTGATTGAGCTGGTGTCAGCGAGCGGCCAGCGGGACTCGACGCTGCACTTCGATCTCGTCGCGGCACGGAAACACTTTCTGCAGCTGCTTGGGAAGGATCGCCTGCTGAAGGCGAAGGCTTCGGCTGAAGAGGACGCGAAGCACGCCACCGAGCCGCGCAAGGAGGAAAACTTCCTCTGCATGTACTTGGATGAGTTCGTCACGCTCGCTTGCCACGTTGCGACGGCGTCTGCAGACGGAAGCGAGCTCCAGATGTTCCAGAGCGTGGGGCTGCGGCTGCTGAATGTGCTGGTGCACAAGTTTGCGAGTGCTCGCGACCCGGAAGTACACACTGGCGACGCGTTCCTACTCGACCCATACCAGGCGCAAATGGCGTCTGCGATTCGCCAAGCGCTCAAGCAGTCGCAGCCATCGCCGGCAAGCAGTAGCAGCGGAGGCGTGGACCTGTACGCCCCGTTGCTGATCGAAGCGCACGGAATTTGCGGCGGCTCGATCTCTTCGCGACTGGTTCAAGACAAGGTCGCACTGGGAAGAATCCTCAAGATGGTCGTTGTCGAAGACTTTGGGCACGCGCAGTTCGTCGGCGACGAGGTGACGCGCGTGACGCTCTCCCTCGCGAACCTGTCGAGCATCGCGCAGATGCTGGTGTCGAGTATCTCGCTCGCGCTTGCTAGTCAACACGCTGGTGGTGGACGACGCGGCAGCGGTGGTAGCGTCATGTCGTCGCCACTCGTCAAGGTGTTCCTCACCACTTTTGCTGCGTCGTCAGGCTACCTGATCGACTGCTGGAAGGACGCGACGCTCTCGTATGGCGTACTCATGCGAGGCTCTGGTCAGTGGCCGCACATTGAAGACGAGAGCGAGTTCCTCCCTGGCGGCGGCGCGACGAGCTCGAAGGTCTTGAAGACGCTGCTCCCAGTGCCAACGGCAGACTCGCACTCATCGTCAACAGCGTCAGCTGAGAGGTTCCGCGAGGTGTTCAAGCACTACTGGCCCAACATCCTGCGCGCGCTCGTATACGCGCAAGCGCACTTGCCGAGCTCGTTCTACGGCGGAGCGGACGCGCCAAGCATCTCGAGTCTGCTGCTTGCTTTTGCCGTGTTCCACCTAAATACTGGCGTCCGAGATCGCCAGGAAGATGAGCAGCTCATCGCAGTGCTCGAAGCGGTGCCCCTGCTGCTCAGCAGTGTCGAGCGCGAAGAGGAGCAGCGAGGCGGCTTGAAGACGTCGTCAGCGAGTCCGTCCGAGTTTGTGGGTCTGTACCAGAGCAGCGTGAGCGGGCTGGCGAACGCAGCGCTACGATCTTCCGGGGCAATTCGAGTCGAGGCGTTGAAGTCGCTCTTCACAGTTCTGAAGCGCGACACAATCGCGTTCTGTGCGAGTCAGCTTGCGACTTCCCAGCCAAGAGAAGCGGACAGATTCTACGCCCTCGTCGGCCAGGCTGTGCTGTGTCCCGCAGAAGTGCTCCGCGTCATGTGCGACCCGAGCAAGGTCGCGCATAATAGCGACGCGCACTTTGGCGAAGTCGTGCGGTACGCAACTGCCGGCATCGTGCTCTTGCACACAACCGAGAAAGTCCGAAGCCACGTAGTCCACGCGATCGGGATCGCGGCGCAATGCTACCGCAGCATCCAAGACCGCGTTGAGATCCACGGCGCTGTGCTCGCACTGAGCCGCGCTGCGGTGGAGTCCACGGTCGCGCTTGCCAAGAGTTTGTCCGAGTCTCGCGACGACCAGGCGCTCGCCGAGGTGATCCGCTCGGAGCTACGCAGCAGCTTAAGCTTCTTCGCGCGCTGGCTCCAGGAAGAGCTCGTCGTCGCTCGCGAGCGCAGTGTCGTGAGCGGACTCGACTTTGTCATGAAGCTGATCACAAACTTTGCAGTGGCGTACCCTCCATCGCTTGCGAATGACGCTGCCTCGTTCCACGCTGCGATCTCGAACATCGCCGTCGAGATGCTGGAGGTGCACCGCAATGATGGCGATGTGCGCAATCCGCTGTTTAGCGCGCATTTACTCCAAGGGCTCGCCGGGATCACGCGAAAGCTCGTCGACGTGCAGGATGCGGCGACGACGCGGTGGTACTTCGCAGCGCTTGGCCCTCCGCTCGTGCAGATCATCGAGCGATGGCAAAGCAGCAGCGCGGCTGTGATATCTGCGGATGCTGTGGGCGAGCTGGAGCAGACCGAAGAGCTGCTGCGCCTGCTCTCTGCTCAGCTGGACGATACGTTCGGCGCCTCGTTTGTCAGACTGGTGCTGCCCAAGATCGCGGTGATACTGCAGACGCACGCCACCGGTGAACACGGCGCGCAGGTGGCTGCAGTGATCGCCAAGCTGCTGCTGTCGTTCGCACAAACGCGCGCGGCAGCGTTCAAAGAAGTGGTCGTCGCGATGGACCCTGCGCTGCGTGGGGTGCTGCAACTGGCGCTCCAGAATGCGCTGAGCAGTGGCGGCGCAGCATCGCAGGCAGCGCCGGCAGCGAATTCCGGCAGACCGCTGGATCTGAGTCGGTACGGTTGAGTGTGTCGGTATGTCGTCAATAACAAGCACGTTCCGAGTCGTTAACCTCACAGCGTTGGGTGCCGATAGCTGCTCGTTCTGATTGCAATGTTCAATGTTCATGTGAGTGTTGACAGTCGCTTGTGCAGATTCGGTTGGGGTATGCACAGGCAGGTGCTTCACTTCAAAAAGCAAGTGCCAGAAGCTCGAGAAGCGAAGTCGATCAGCGATCTCTTTGAGTCGTCTGTCTAAGAGAGTCGTCAGCCTGGGTGGATATCTGCTACCTGCTCTTTACAATGTCATCACGGGCTTGGCTGGACCAGGGACGTTCTGTATACTCAGCAGCTCCGCCAGCGCGCGCAGTACGGGATGCACGAGCGACATGTCGTTGAGCTGAGAAAATCGGCACACAAAGGAACACACCATCGTCAGTCAGGTTTCCATGCCCATGCTCGTGCATAGCTTCGATACGAAACGGAGCGAGTGCGAGTGCACCAACCTCGATGCGTCCAGTCTGGTCCACGGCCACCTCGGCCATCTCCACGCTATCGAGCTCGAACGCCGCCATGTTGAGCGGGAGCGTCTCAAAGTACATCTCCTCGGTCATCTGGATGAGCTCTGTGCAGACAGCAGCGAATGCGTCAACACCAGCTTCACTCAAGGCGCAATGAAAAGAAGGGATAGTTCAAGTGTACCTGGTGTCACCGTATTGGGGAAGTCGCTCGCTTGCTTGGACTGCTCGCAGAGCCGTCTCAGCGTCGCCCACGGCACTGTGAGCGTGTACTGGCGCACCATGCTCTGTTCGTCCAGGTTTCTGTACTTGAGCAACAGCGGCTGCTTCGCTTTTTCTGTACCAATGCAGCACACACATCGCAATGCGTTAGCGACATATCGAGTAGCCGACCAAGCCACATTTGTCCGAATCCGCACCTGGCTGCTCTTCCTGTTCTACTCGTTCACCACGGGCGAGCGAGTCGACGATCCAGCTGCGCGCGAGCCACTTCAGGTTCACAGGCGAGATGCGGACCTCCCGCTCGCTCACAATGCACTGGAAGCGCGTCTGCAGCCACGCGCAGGCGCTGCCCAGCAGCTGCTCATTGCCGCGCAGCAGCACGACGTACTGCCGCTCTTTCGTCTTGCGCTGCGACATGGACTGCCGCTGTTGCTGCTCGTCCTCTTCCTCTGTCGGGAAATAGAGCACGAAGCCCCCTTTGCGCTGTCGTAACGCTGCCGTCGAGTCGCCGGCGTCCTTGGTCTCTTGCTCATCGCGTCTCGCGGCTGACCCTGCTCGGCGCCGTGGATCGCTGCCTGCGGCTCCATCCACAGGGGGGCTCCTCGTTCCTTCAAGCCGAAAGCTAGGACGCGGCGTCAATGCCGCTGCTGACGCGGCGGACTCGGCTGTCTGCGATCGAAGACGGCTGCCACCCACTCCGAAAGCCACCAAGGGCAGCTGGCTCTGGTTCATTGCGGGGAACTGCTTGAGTGGCTCCATGTTCACATCGCCAGGGTCGCGCTCCTCCAGCACTTCGAACGCCACGAACGCGTCCGTGTGGCGGATGCTCACTTTGTAGCCGAACTCGCGCTTGAACGCCACGAGCGAGTCGTCGCGCAGGAACTTCACCAGGTCGTGCGCGTACGTGCTCAGCTCGTGGCGCTGGAAATGGTACATGCGCGACATCCAGTGGATCGCCCAGCGCTTGCCGAGCAGCACGTCGCCCATGCTCGCGTCGCCGCCGCCGCTACTGCTGGCGCTGTTACTCTGCAAAACGCTACCCTGCACCGACGCTTGAGCGTGTGCTTCTGTTGTTGTTGATATAGGTGGTGGTAGTGGTGGTGGCGGCGGTGGCGGCGCGCGCGGTCGCGACTCGAGCTGCGCTGGGTGTCGCTCGATTTCTTCCATCTGCACTTGCGCTGACTTGTTGCGACGCGCTAGCCAATCGACGGGATTACTCCGAGCGGCGCGCGCCAGTGCCCAGAGAGAGCGCGTGCCTCCAGGTAGTACGCGAGCGAGCACGTGGACACGGACACAGACACAGATACAGCGAAGTTAGCTCCTCGTCGCCTTCTCCTCTCGCGCTTCCTTGCCGACAAATGGCGAAATGGAGCTCTTCGCGTGACACACGAACAAAGCGCCACCTTCGCGCAACATTCCAGTCATTATTGCCTTCATTGTCGATGCGACAATCACTCTCGAGATGTCAAAGATGACCACCTTTAATTGCGACAAACGTGAGTCTGCCTCGATGGATCGCGATGTCCTTGATGCCTTCGACGAGCAGCAAGGCCACGGTAGCGTTCGGGTACAGAGCTCTCAGCTTGCCGAGTCTGTTGATCGCGTGCTGCGAGACGTGGCCGACAGCGCAATGGTCTAGCCGCAGGTGATGACGTCCGCCCAACGCAGCTCGTCGATGGGCACGACGCGCAGCTGCGTGAAGCCGTCCCAGCTGAGCACCGCCATTTGCTCGAGCGGCACGAAGAACTCGCGCTGCGAGCGCTCGGAGCGCACGACGGCGATCAGCGTCGCGTGTCGGAAGAGCCACCACGTGAGAAACACGAGCGGGTCGGTGAGCATCGCGATGTTCAGCAGGTAGAGCGTCGCCTCGGCGGCTTCGATGCGGTCGTCGAGCGAGTTCATGACCATAGCCAAGAGCGGCGACGACGGCTTTGGCATCGACGCAAGTGTTAGCGGCGTGATCGCGGCGACAGCGACTCGCCGGCGCAGGAGCGAGCTCTCGATGCGGTTGAACTGGAAGAGGTCGTCGCTCCAGCTCACGGCTAACGCGTTCGTGGGCCACAGCACGCCGGCTGTGAGCGGCGTGAACGAGTACGAGCGCCAGAAGACGAGCCGCGCGTGTGGACGTACGCGCCGCAAGACGAGCGAGCCAAGGGCGGCGGCCACGACGAGCAGCACTGTCGAGCACCCCACCGCCTTCATGTCCAGGAAGACCCCACCTGGCGTCGATCTTCCGCCTCCGCCGTACGTCGAGCCCAAGAACGACTCGAGCAGCGGATGCACGCGAGACAACTGATGCGCGAGCGGTTGGATGCGGAGGACAGGCGTGTGCCGCAACGCGATGAAGCGGAACTGCGAGACAATCGTGAGCGACGAGATGAGCGCAATGGAGAACTGCGGCATACTCCAGATCCCTTGAAGCGGCGACCAGCTACGCTGCGTCGAGATGCGCACGACGAGGTGCGTGACGCTTGCAAGCACCCACACGTTGCGCATCTGGATGGAGCTCACGGTCACGAGCTCCATGACGCTCAGCTGGAAGAGCCCATTGAACGAGTCGAACTTCTGCGCGATGAGCTCGTAGATCATGGGCGAGTCGATCATGTGTGCTGCCAAGTAGCACGCCAGCGGGAACAGACTGCCGTAGATGATCACCTGGCTCGGGATCTTGAAGAACACAACGAACGCTGTGCGGCAGTTGCGAGTGAACGACGGCGCGAGTGTGTCCCGAGAGACCCCTTCCTTGCATCCAACCACTGCGTTGTAGCAGCCGACGTAGAGCGCCGCCAGACGCACCCAGTAGTACGCCTGCGCCACACCTCGCAGCGTCGCGACGATCGGGTACCAGTCGAGAATGTCTGTCGCGAACGTCTCGCCTTCGTAGCGGTACTCGTCGACGACGGTGGTAGTGCAGGCGTCGAGCGCCACGCACGAACGCACGCGGAAGATCGTGACGACGTCAAAGTCGCGCTTGCCAACAAAGACGGCGCCGCCGCGGTGCATCGCGAGGTCTTTGCTGCCTTCGACGATCAGCATGTCGACGGTCGCGTTCCAGTACAGTTCGCGGATCGTGTGGAGCCTCGCTGCGATATCTACCGACACACGACCAACCGCAGCGCATTCTGGATCGTCGTGCCGACAGGATCGACTAAATGTCGTCCACAGTTCGTCACAAAAGTTCGGACGCCGACCTCCGTACGCATGCGAGCAGACGTCTGCAGGCACGGTGTCTTGTCTGGTGCTGTTCGAGATATCAGCAGCAGCAGCAGCAGCGGAGGAGGATAGAAGTTCTGCGCTGTAGTAGAGCGCTTGGCATGTGCGCCAGAGCGGTGCTGTGAAGATCCACGAGAGGAGGTAGTGGTGGATCCGGTCAAGGTACTCGTACTGCGCCTTCAGGAGAACTGTAGTGGGCTGTCGTTGCTGACGATCCTGTCGCGTCTTGAACTTTGCAGTCTGGGCAGCGTCATCGTCGTTGCTGCTGCTGCTGTGCACGGCGTCGACAAGCGAGTCAAGCATCGTAAAGCCCGTCAGCGGTGAGATCTTGTCCGCGCGACACCTGCCTCTGTAGAGCACACAGTCCGGAAACTCCGTCACGCTCAAGAGCTCGGCGAACGCGCGCATGGCGATTGAAGTCGTGTCGTATTTGTAACTCCACTCGGCGATCTCTTCATCTGCTGTCGCCGTTCCAGAGCTCGCGTCTTTGTAGAATGTGTTCACCGGGTACGCGTACGGCCCGAAGTTGACGTACACGCTCGGCTCGATCGCTTTGTAGCTGTCCAGGTTGCTGGCGCTGCCGGTGCGGACGAAGTTCGAGAGCAGCCACACGTATGCGAGCGCTGAGATGAAGCCCTGCGTCCAGGAGAACCGGATCGCTGCGTCGGAGATGAAGCCAGTACTCGCCCGCGACGAAAGCAGCAGTCGATCTGACGGTTGGTCCCGCAGGGCTCGCTGCTTCCCCGACAGGTGCGTCCTCGCAGTATCAGGCGTGGTGAGCGGAGCGTCCATGGCGGGGGAAACGAGAGGCAGACTCGACGTGTCAGAGCTCTCTGTGCAGCTGGCGTCGATGGGAGACCAGCGAAGCGAGACAATGAGCGAGCTTTGCTGATGTGTCGACCGGAGATGTCGCTGTCTGACAGCAGGAGAGCCAATCACGTCAAATTAGGAATGACGAAAGCCATTAGTGGCTTGATAAGAAGCGCGCTCTCATGCGATCTCATAGTGCTGCTTCCCAGGGTTCGAGGAAGGCTCGGACATCTAAAAGTCAGTATGATGATGGTGGAGAACTTGTTGTCTATTTGGAGGCGAATCTGTCTGGGCTTCGCGGACTGATAACCTCTGGCTGCTTCGAATCGCAAAGATGACAGCGACCCTTGTCGTAATCAGACCATCAACTCGCTCTGACGCATCACCAAGGGCTCGACGATGTGGGAACTGGATCCACAGCAGTCAATCGGACGCGAGCTATCTTCAGAAGATCTAGTTCTGATGATGAGAATGCGCCTGCCATGTCCGATTGCAGCCTCACATGCCACTCAGAACACGATAGTTGGTCGCCATCGTATGCGATTCTCTGCCAGCACCTGAGCATTGCGTTGAATCTACCAAGACGGCTCGCAAATGCGCTTCATCCGCAGCCAATCACCTCGCGCCACGAGAGTTCATCGACTGATACAGTGCGCTCCAGCGTGAAGCCCTTCCAGTCGAGATCGGATCCGCCAGACGCACACGCGCTTGGGATGAGATACACCTGCTGCGTCATGGGCGAACGGTAGAATCCGATCGAGGTCTTCGAGATATTCCAGCGCCACTGTAGGTACGCGAGCGGGTCGCTGAGCATCGTGAGGTTCATGAGGTACATCACAGCTTCGACGATCTCGGAGCGGTCGTCCAATGTCTTGAGCTCCATCGGTCTGGACGTGTGCTGTAAAATAAGCTGGGAGAGTTGCACATGCTGCTTTACGCACGAAGGATGGATCTTGGATCGGAACGACGTCGCTCGCATGAGGATAGCGCTGCTCGTGTGACGGAAGTGGAATGGGTCGTCGCTCCAGCACACTGCGAGCGAGTTCGTCGACCAGAGAACGCCAGCAGATAGCGGCACAACCGAGTGCGAGCGCCAGAAGACGAGCGTGATGCTGGATCTCCTGAACGCAGCTTTGATCGCGAGCGAGGCAGCGAAAGTCAGCAGCGCCAGGACAGCCGCGGAGCACGCCATAGCTTTCAGATCCAGGAAGATGCCTCCAAGCGATGACTTCCCGCCGCCGCCGTTCACGTGGAAGAGCGCATCGATCGTCGGGTGCAAATGCGAGATGACTCGGATCCGCTGGATGCTCGTCACGGGTGTCCAGCGTAGGCTCAGAAAGCGGAACTGCGAGCAGATCGTGAGCGACGAGACGAGCGCGATGGCGAACTGCGGCATCCCCCAGACACCCTGCAGTGGTGACCAACTTCGCCAGGTTGACAGGCGCACGAGCAAGTGCACAATGACTGCGAACACCCAGACGTTGCGCATCTGGATCGAGCTGATGGTCACGAGCTCGTGGATGCTGAGCTTGAAGAGACCGTTGAACGAGTCGAACTTCTGGCCCATGAGCTCGTAGACCATGGGCGAGTCGATGGCATGTGCCGTGAAGTAGCATGCCAGCGGGAACGAGCTGCCGTAGATGATCACCTGGCTCGGGATCTTGAAGAACACCACGAGCGCGCGTCTCAGAGTACTCTTCGGAGTCGAACTCGGAGCGGACTCCGGATTCGGAGAAGGAGTCGCTGCTGCGTAGTAGCAGCCTCCAAAGAGCATCGCCAAACGGAGCCAGTAGTAAGCCTGCGCGGCGCCTCGCAGTGCAGCGACGAGCGGGTACCACTGGAGGACGTCGGTTGTGAACGTCTCGCCTTCGTAGCGGTATTCGTCCAGCATATGGGTCTCGCAATTCGCTTCCATGCCGCCGCTGCACTCGCGGATGCGGAAGATCGTCACGACGTCGGCGCCTTGCTTCGCGACAAACGTGAGTCCGCCTCGATGGATCGCGATGTCCTTGATGCCTTCGACGAGCAGCAAGTCCACTGTCGCGTTCGGGTACAGAGCTCTCAGCTTGCCGAGTCTGTTGATCGCGTGCTGCGAGACGCGGTCGACAGCGCGGCACTTTGGTTTCCTGGGATTGCAGGTGCGACCGAAGTTTGTCCACAGATCGTCGCAGAAAAATGGACGCACGCCACCGTACGCCTGGGAGCAAACGTCCGCTATGGAGCCGCTCTGCGATTGCGTCCGGCCGATGGAGCTGAGAGCCGAGCTCCCAGCCACAAGCGACAGCAGCGTGGGGCTATAGTACACCGCGTGACACGTGCGCCAGAACGGCGTTGTGAACACTTGAGGCATGAGGTAGTGGTGAATCCGGTCGAAAAACTCGTAGCTGGTCCGCAGCAGCAGCTTCTCCGGCTGAAGCTCGCGGTGCTTGGAGTCCCAAGTCGCCAGCTTGGTCGTTGGTGGCTTCGATGACGCGTTCCGCACAGCGTCCACGAGTGAATCCAGCATGGTCAGTCCTGTGGCTGGATCCAGAAAGTCGCTGTCGCACTTGCCTTTGTAGAGCATGCACCGTGGGAACGCCGCCACGTCCAGATACTCTGCGATCGCGCGGATCGCGAGCGACGTCGTGTCGTACTTGTACCCCCAAAGCGCGACCGGCTTCGCTGCTGTGACGTTCTTCAAGCCTGCTCCATTCGCCAAGAACGCATTCCCAGCGTACGCGTACGGGCCAAAGTTGACGAACACGTTGGGCTCTACGGTGTGGTAGTCGTCCAAGTGGCGGATCGCGAAGCCCGTGCGGATAAAGTTCGAGAGCAGCCAGATGTACGCGAAGATTGAGATCGTGCACTGCAGCCAGGAGAACGGGAGCGCGTCGTCCAAGACCAAGCCGCCCCTCTGCCGCTGCGAGCGAGATCGTCCTAGCATCGGCGGCAGTTGCTCTCTTGCTGCTGGACGCGGGAGTGGGTTCATCAGCAGCATCGGGCCACTTCCGGCAGGAGCTTGAGATCCATCGCTCGGAGTGCGCTTCCAGAGACCCGACCAATTCGGCATGCCTGCTGGCGTCGTCCAGCGCTCAGCGCGCTCGAGAGCAGGAGGAAGCTTGGCTCTGCCGTGCCAAACCGCGAAAACGCACCGCCTCAGTGTCCCTGTTCAGCGGAGTTTCGAGCGCGAAAAACTGACTGAACTCTGTTTAACTGAGTCCAGGAATACACCGCCTCTGCGTAGCATCTATTGATAGCTGCAGGCATATTCCTGTCATGTCATCTCCCTTGACAAGCTGAGTCGACATGTGGATGTTGACACGATGAGCTCCACCCACGATAGCAAATTGACTGCGAAGCGTGCGCGTCGCTGCCATTCGTCGTTGTGGATAAGAAGAAAAAGAGTATCCTGAAGAGATCCAACGGAGGCGGCGAAGTGGTGGGTTCAGAGAACCTGAATTCGCGATCGAGACGTGGTTGCTCGCCTCTTCAGCGACTCGGAGTTCGCATGTGAATTCTCTCTCTCTCTCTCTCTCTCTCTCTCTCTGCGGCACGACCTGTCAACAGGTTGAGTCAAGACAAAGGCTGCTATCTTTCGATTGGGCAGGGAGAGGAAAGAGAAATCATTGTCATCTCTCCAGATGCGTTGACGCACTTGCTTTGACGTGACAGAGAGCACGACACAATCCTCCGCCTCGACAAGCCCTCTCTTGTCGACAGCTCTATGACCAGTGGACCATGCCTCGACAGACTTGAGTCTGGCATGGCATCGTCGTGGCACAAACTGGATAAGCAGGATCTCCAAGCGGCTCCTCGAGCACAGATACACCCACGCAGAACTCGCCAACGCTGTTGACGGCGCGCTCACGTTGTTCTGGAATGAGAAGCTCACGCTGCGGCTGCAATCCAACTTCCCTCTGCTGCCGAACTACTGAGGGCGGTATCGTGCAAATAATGGATTCAATTTGCAGTGGTTACCTCGAGTGTCTACCATCGCACGACAAAAATGCCAGCGCTCGGACAGCGAAACTAAAAGAGTGGCGTTCGAATGAGCGTCCACTTGATACTGCATGAGTGATGCGTGTTACTGTTCGCTGCTGCCAGCGCCGCCGCGCAATCAGCTCCCATTGTTATCCGCACGCGATGATCTCACGCCACGTCAGCTCACTCACAGCAACTGTGCCTTCGAGCGTAAAGTTCTGCCAGCTCAGCTCCGAGTCATGTGAAGTAGAGTGGACAAGCGGGACGAGGTACACGTGCTGCGTCTTCGTCGAGCGGTAGTATCCGAGACGAGTGCGCGACGACTTCCATCGCCAGAGCAGATACGCAATCGGATCGCTCAGCATCGTGATGTTCATGAGGTACATGTCGGCCTCGACAGCCTCCGAGCGATCGTCCAGTGTCTTCGCCTCAGCGGGTGTAAACTTTGGTCGATGCGTGCTCGGCTGGATCTTCGTGGAAAACGCGGGCGGATACTTGAACGCATTGTGTCCAGTCTCGTGAACCTGGAACAGGTCGTCGCTCCAGCAGACTGCGAGTGCTGTCGTCGACCAGAGCACTCCGGCAGAGAGCGGCGTGATCGAGTGTGCGCGCAGGAAGACGAAGTGGACGACCAGTTTCTTGCAGACGACCTTCGTTGTCCACGACAGCAACATGACGCAGAGACTCAGAATGGCGACGGAGCACATGATCGCTTTCACATCCAAGAAGACGCCACCGAGCGACGCCTTGCCGCCGCCGCCGTTCACGTGGAAGAGCGCCTCGATCGTCGGATGCAAGTGCGACACAACTTGGGTTTGCTGAATTGCCATCACAGGCGTCCATCGCAGCGAGAGGAATCGGAACTGCGAGCAGATCGTGAGCGACGAAATGAGCGCGATCGAGAACTGCGGCATCCCCCAGACGCCGCGCGTCGGCGACCACCGACGCTTCGTCGCCAGACGCACGACGATGTGGACCATGTTCGCGAGTACCCAGACGTTCCGCATCTGCAGCGAGCTGACAGTGATGAGCTCCATGACGCTCAGCTGGAAGAGTCCGTTAAACGAGTCGAACTTCTGCGCCATGAGCTCGTACACCATGGGTGAGTCGATCATATGCGCTGTCAGGTAGCACACGAGCGGGAGTGGGCTGCCGTAGATGATCACCTGGCTCGGGATCTTGAAGAACGTCCTCAGCGCTTGGCAAAGTCGTGCATGGAACGTCTGCGAGCGAAGAGCCCCGGAAGCGTCTGTGCCTGCGTAGTAGCAGCCTGCAAAGAGCATCCCCACCCGAATCCAGTAGTAGGTCTGAGCAGTGCCGCGCAGCGCTGCGACAATCGGATACCACTGGAGGACGTCGGTCGTGAACGTCTCGCCTTCGTAGCGATAATCTTCGAGCACCTGGGTGTCACACGTTTCTGCTGTGTCGCCGCCGCTGCACGTTCGAGCGCGGAAGATCGTCACGACATCGAAGCCTCGCTTGCCGACAAACGTGAACCCGCCTCGGCTGATATCGATATCGTCCGCGCTTTCGACAATCAGTAGATCGACCGTTGAGTCTGGGTTCGACGCCTGGAACTCTTCCAGGCGCTGCATGACGTGGAGGGAGACGCGTCCGATGTCACGACACTCTGTGTCGGTCGCAGCACAGGAGCGACTGAAATGCGTCCACAAGTCGTCGCAGAAGTATGGACGCACACCGCTGTACGCGTACGAACAGAGGTCTGCCAAAGCATCGGTACCTTGCTCGCCTTCGTCGGACGAAACTGCAGAGCCTTTTGAGGCAGCCAGCGACAGCAGTTCGGGACTGTAGTACACCGCCTCGCACGTTCGCCAGAACGGCGTCGTGAAGAGCTGCGACATGAGATAGTGGTGGATCCGGTCAAAGTACTCGTGACTCGCGCGCAGCAGCAGCTTCTGCGGGCGGAGCTGGTGGAATGAGCGATCCTGTGTCCTGAGCTTGGCCGTCGTGTTGCCTTGAAGTGGGATCGCATCCCGTACAGCGTCCACGAGCGCGTCCAGCATGGTCAGCCCTGTGGCTGGATCCAGAAAGTCGCTGTCGCACTTGCCATTGTAGAGCACGCAGGCTGGGAATGCCGACGCGTTCAGATACTCTGCGAACGCGCGGATAGCGAGCGACGTCGTGTCGAACTTGTACCCCCAGAGCGCGACCGGGTCTGCGGACGTGACGTTGGTGAGATCCTCAGCGCCGTTCTTGAAGTACGAGTTTCCAGGATAGGCGTACGGCCCGAAGCTGATGTGCACGTCTGGCTCCGTGGTCTGGAACGCGTCCAAGCCGTGGATCGCAATGCCCGTGCGGATAAAGTTCGAGAGCAGCCAGACATACGCGAAGACTGAGATCGCGCACTGGATCCACGAGAACGGGATCGCGTCGTCCGAGACCAAGCCGCGTCGTCGCTGAATGAGTGATGGTGGGGTGGTAGCGCCGTGCGCGAGCTTACTGCCGCTGCCTGTCGGGCCGTACAACGCTTGATGCCAGAATGCCACCATGGCTTGTCGAGCTGGAAGGACGTCTGCGTGGGTGTGCGAGGACGAGTGCGGAAGTGCGAAAGTGGAAGCAGCGCCAGCTCGCGCCTGTCTGGCAGCGCACACCCACCACGCCACGCCGCTCTGATCCTCTCTGCCCAGTACTTGGCTATAAATGGACGAATCAGCTCGTGCTCTGGTCTTGTTGCGACAGACTCAAGTCCGTTGAGCGAGTGCAGTCGGTGAAGTGCACGGATTGTGCTGCCGTGAGCTGTGAGATCGCGACCACCGAAAATAGGTCGTGGACGCAGATGTCGAGGGAAGACAGATTTGTGTCGACTCAGCTTGACGAATATCAGGCGCTGCTTATCTGTACCGAAGGGGTCGAGCCTTCAGCGTCGAACTCTTGCGCCGACGCGCCGTATCTCGTCATGTATTCGAGAAAGCCCTCGCTCGGATCGAGTTGAGCATCGACGCACGCTCAAGCGCAAGCCGTCCTCCACTCCCTATTCAAGGATCGTTAGGCTGAGATACGATACCAATGCTCCGAAGCAGATTTAGATCACGCGACTGAGGTTCACTAAGCCAGGCTACCGAGTACCGTGCTGTCAGTCTCAATGCGCTGGAAGTTGTGAGGCGAAGCGAGCGCTGTTAACTGAATCGAGTCCAGTACTCTTGAAAGAGTGGAAAAATGCTCTTTCTCTGTCACTAAATATCAGTGAAAAGCGCTTTTGCATACAAAACAGTTCCCCACTGATAACAAAGAACCATTCGAGCAATAATGGCCATGAAGAGATCCTTGTCAACGCCGCCGCGCTCGTCGCCGCACAACGCGAGCCACTGCCGCCGACCGCGCCTACCGCTGGCTGCTACCCTCGCAGTCTGCACGAAAGGCGCGCTGCCACTGCCCGAACCGCTGGCGTCTGCGATTAGCAGCTTCGTCACGGACGCGCACTGGACGATCGAGAATGCGAGCGCGCTGGGCGATCTGCGACTTCTTCAGCGCGTGATCGCGCTCGAGGCGTCCAGCACGCACCCGCTGTACCGCGCGCACACGTTCCGTCGAGCGCTGGTGTGCGCTGTGAAGCACGAGGATGAGCATGCGCTGGAGCTGCTCGCATGCCTGCAGGCGTACTGTCCGACTGGCGACGCTGTCCCCGGCTTGACGGAGGCTGCTTGCTTGGGCAAAGTGCGTGTGATGGAATGGCTCGTCCAGCACTTCGGGGACATAGTGTGGCGTCCAGTGTTTGTCCGTGCTGCAGCAGCTAATGGCCAGCTACAGGCTCTGAAATGGCTCAAGAACCGCTTTCCGGACGACGAACACGACTGGGGAAGCGCGATGCCGAGTGCGTCGACAGGTGGCCACCTCGAGATCGTCCAGTGGCTGTACGAGAGCATGCCCCACGTGTCGTGGCCTGCACTTGAGTCTGGCATGATGCCGTCGTGGCACAAACTGGATAAGCAGGATCTCCGGCGCGCCAAGCGGCTCCTCGAGCACGGATACATGCACGTGGGGCTCGCCAAGCCTGTCGACGGCGCGCTCGCGTTGTTCTGGAACGAGAAGCTCACGCTGTGGCTGCAGACGGAGTTCTACAAGGCGGCTGCGAGCGGACGCGTCGAAAGCGTCCGGTGGCTGCTCGAGCACAGCCCGCGCGTGCTGCAATACAACCACGCGTTCCTGCTTGCAGTGGAGAAAGGGCACCTCGACGTCGCTCACCTGCTTCGGCGGTTGGTTTTGGGTGGCTACTCCTACGATCATGCGCTGCACTGCGCCGTGAGGAACGGTCGCGTCGAGACGGTCGAGTGGCTCGTGAGCAATCTGCGCCGCGGCTTCGCGTTCTCAGACACGATCCTTGCAGCGGCGATCGACCGGGCAGCCGCGAGCGGCCACTTTGACATTGTCAAGCAGATCCACGCGCTCCGAAACGGACCTGGGCGGCTGCGGTACTCTCTTCTCGACGCCGTGTGCAGTGGTCACTTTGAGATTGTCAAGTGGCTTGTGGAGCACGGCGACCACGTTCCGCAAAATCAAGAGAGTGACTATCTGAGGTTCGCCGCATCCAGCGGCAACCTCGAGCTGCTCGTGTGGGTCCAAGCAAGATGGGGATCCACCGTCACTGATGAAGATTATGCCGACGCCATGGCGGCAGCGGCGGAGAAAGGACACCTGAACATTGTCCAGTGGCTCCACGAACACCACCGTGCCGAGAGCGCCACGGAGTGGACGATGGACTCCGCGGCGATGGAGGGCCACCTGCGTGTGGTGCAGTGGCTTCACGACAACCGCCGCGAGGACGGCTGCACCGCCGATGCGATGAACCTCGCTGCACAAAGCGGGCATCTTGACGTCGTCCGGTGGCTCCATGAGAACCGCTCGGAAGGGTGCACGACCGATGCGATGGACGAGGCTGGTTCGCTTGATATGGTCGAGTGGCTGCACGCGAACCGCTCCGAGGGCTGCACCACGAACGCGATGGACTACGCGGCCGAGCGCGGCGACGTCGACACGCTGGTGTTCCTGCACGAGAATCGCTCCGAGGGCTGCACGGTGTTTGCGGCCGCGGCGGCGCTGTCGAAAGATCACATGGCCATTTTCCAGTGGCTGGTGGAGAACTACCCGGACATCATGCAGCGCGAGGCGATCCGGGAGGCGCTCGGCGACGAAACTGGCATCTTCCCGTCGAGTTTCTTTGACAAGTTGGAAAGCGCCAAGCGCCAGCGGATCGAGTGATCCGTTTTTTGTGGTAAGTCGCTGTTGTAGATGAGGTTACGCTTTTCGAGGAGGCTACCTCCGTCGCAGACGAAACCTTGCACGGACTGAGCAATAAAAGAGCTCGATGTACCGGTAGCTGCCCACCGTCAGCACCTGGAGCACCAGGAATCGAGTCCTTTGTGGCAACTGCCTTCCTTCAGGAACTCTTCGCAAGGCGAGCGGTTGCCAGGAAAACGCACACCGTCTGCAGTAGTGGCTGCTCCTGGGACTTCTCGCGTTGCTGACGGAGCTCGCGCTGATGCTGTTGATGAGCGTGCAGTCGAGTGTGCGGGCGAGTGGTGGCGCCAACGTTTATCTGCCGGATCTTTTTGGGTCATGTTTTTTGGCGGGACCTTCCGTTCACCAGCTGCGTCCTCCAGTGTGATTGCACCGCACATGCTGCCATCGTCATGAGTCGAGGAGAAAGCGAGGAGAAGTTGTTCCAGGTGGTGGTCATCTTGCACCTTGAACCCATGTTCACTTCAACTTCGCATCACCGTCACCATATTGTAAACGGGCCAGTATTGCAGCTGGCCACAATTTTCCGTTCTTTTCAGCCGAGTATTGCGCCATCCTGTCCACAAAACCCTTGAGCAAAATGTAAAAATGTCTTGTTAGGACGATCGGGACAAGAATCATCCCGATGAAAAATATCCACTCGGGACGTTCGGGACAAATATTGTTTGAAGCGAAAATGCTCACGACATATTCGACGATCCATTTGTGACACCACACTGCTGCGCTTCTGCTCAGATGCATATTGGGACTTCGAAAAGAGTGTTTTTCTAGTCCACTTTGGAGGGTTGTTTCAAAGAGCAAATGCTGGCCCTCGATCAATGCTCTTTTTATGAGGTCACTATTTAGAGGCTAAAATTAGCATCAACAACAGATTAGCCGACAGCTCCAAGCGGAGGAGGAGACTAAGAGCAGAGCTGCAGAGCAGAGCAGAGCAAGATGGCGGTCGCGAAGAAGCAGACGATCGTGTTCGTGCTCATCGATGGGCTCGCGGACGTGTCGCTGCACGAACTGGAGCACAAGACGACGCTCGAGGCGGCGCGCACGCCCGCTATGGACGCCGTCGCGCGTACGTGACTGGCTGACTGTCTGCGAACGAGGATCAAGCGAGGGGGGAAAGGGGATCCTGATTCGTTTGTGTGTGTGCGTCTGACTAACATTGCGTTGTGGCTTGTGCGGCGCTACTGCAGGTGGCGGCGTAACGGGGCTGCTGGACCCCGTCGCGCCGGGCTTTGCGTGCGGGAGCGACACTGCGCACATGTCGATCCTGGGCTACGACCCCGTGATGTGCGTGGCATCCATCCTTGCGAGAGAAAACCCTGGAGCGTTCTAGTATGTTGCCGTATCTGACGCTGCGGTGTGTGTGTGTGTCTGAATGCGAGCAGCCACTACCGAGGACGCGGATCGTTTGAGGCGATGGGTGCCGGTCTTCCGATGGACAAGGGCGACGTCGCGTTCAAATGCAACTTTGCGACTGCGAAGAAGGTGAGCGAGTAGTGTCCTCGTGTCCGCTCGACAAGCACACACGCGCTGATGGCCGACTCACCTGTGTGCTATCACCATGTTGCTGCATTTGTGTGCTGCGTCCCACTAGAATGAGAAGGGCGAGCTGATCGTCGAGCGGCGCCGCGTGGACCGCAACTTCCCCGCGTGGGGCATCGACCTCTGCGCGTTCCTGGACGGCATCGCCATCCCGAAGTTCCCGCACGTGCACGTGGCGACCAAGTACGCGACCGAGCACCGCTGCGGGATCGTCTTCAAAGGCGCGGGGCTCTGCGACAAGATCACCGGCACTGATCCGCTGAAGGACGAGTACGCAGGACACGGATCCTTCGTTGTTTGTCAAGTACATTGTCCTATATGTCCTAACTGTGGGGGTGTCCTCGATGTTTCGTTAGCCTCCCATTGCAGACGTCCAAGCCAATGGACTCGACGCCGGAAGCCGAGTACTCGAGCCAGGTACGCGCTGGCATTGTGCGGCTCTCATGAACGCTTGCTAGCTGTGGCTAATGCCTCGTCCATCGTCGCTGGCTTTCACGGGCAAATATATGCAGGTGCTGAACGAAGTCTCGGCGGTGTTCCACCACCACCTGTCGACCCACCCAGTGAACCTCGAGCGCGAGCGCCAGAACGAGCCGCCAGCGAACATTGTGCTGCTGCGCGGTCCAGGCGAGCGCATCAACGTGCCGACGTTCGAGGAGGTCCACGGCATGAAGCCGTTCATGATTGCGCCGACGTGCATCATCGCGGGACTGGGCATGTCGCTGGGCTTCGATCTGATCAAGGTGCCTGGCGCCACGGGCGACTACCACACCAACCTGCTCGCGAAGGCGGAGGGTGCGCTGCAGCTGCTGCGCCAGGGGGACTACGACTTCGGCTTTGTGCACGTCAAGGCGGTTGACGACGCCGGGCACGACCGCGACGTCGCCAAGAAGATCCACTTCATCGAGAAAGCCGACGAGATGATCGCGCGGATCATCAGGGGCATCCAAGAGCAGCTCCAGGACGACCAGGAAGTGACGATCGTCGTCACGGGCGACCACACGACCCCTGTCAAGTACGGCGACCACACGTTCGAGCCCGTGCCAGTCGCGATCGCGCGCGTCAAGAACGCGTTTGCGTGTCTCGAGGACGCGAGCAGCAGCAGCAGCGATCTTCACCCAGCGGCGTCGCCGTTAGTCGATAGTGTTCAGACGTTCTCGGAGCTGAGCGTCGCGCGCGGCAGTCTCGGGCGATTCGCGGGCGACCAGCTCATGGGCGTGATCAAGAGCTTCCGCGCGTACGAGGCATAGAGCGCCTGGATGCGCCAGGCGTAGACAATCCAGCTCTGTGGTTCTTGTAGTAGTTGTGTCAAATGGAGACCCTTGATCGATTCTTTCCGTTCACGCATCCACGCACTCACTGCTGAGCTCGCTTCTTGTGCTGCTGCTGGGCAAAGCGACTCGGCATCTCGAGCTCAGGCGGCACGGGCTGTCTGGTCTCCTGCAGAAGCTGCTTGAGCTCCTTGGCGATGGCGCACTCGAGCGTGAGGAACGCCGTGACTTTACCTGGCACGAACGCCTCACCGCCAGTCTCACGGCGACGACCCGTACGCCCGCAGCGGTGCACGTAGTCCTCGATCGAGTGCGGCATGTCAAAGATGATCACGTGCTCGACGTCGGCAAAGTCGAGTCCTCGGGACGCCAGGTCCGTCGCGACGAGCACGTCCACAAAGCCCTCGCGGAACGCCGCGATCACCTGGAAGCGGTACGCCTGCGACTTGTCGCCGTGCAGCGATGCGACGTGGAACTGTTCGCTCTGCAGCATGCGCGTGACAAAGTCGACGCTCTCGTGGGAGTTGCAGAACACGAGCACCGGCGGCTGCGGGATCGCCCTCAGCACTTCGAGCAGCTTGGGTTTCTTCTCGGTGAAGCGCATGAAGAGCACTCGCTGCGTGATCTGCAGCGGCGTCCTCCCGCTGTGCGCCGCCCCCATGCCGACGCGGATCGTGATCGGATTGAGCACTGCGGAGCGCGCGAGGCGGTCGAGGAAGTGCGGCATCGTCGCGGACCAGAGCAGCGTCTGGCGGCTCTCGGCGTTGGCTGCGTGCAGGATCTGGCGCAGCTGCGGCTCCATCTCGACGTCCAGCATGCGGTCCACCTCGTCCATCACGAGGTACTCGAGCTGCTGCAGAGAGAGCGCGCCTTTGTTCACCAAGTGCAGCAGTCGACCCGGGGTCGCCACCACAACATCGATTTGGTTCTGCTGCTGGATCCGAGCCATTTGCTGCTGCAGTGGGACGCCGCCGCACACGCCGAGGACAGAGAACGCGTCGTCATGGAGTACCCACTGGGTTTCACTGTCGCTGGAGCTTGGTACAATCGGTGCTGCTGTTTGCGGTGACGATACGAAGCGGCTGAGCTCGTGGAAGATCTGCTCCATGAGCTCTCGTGTGGGCACGACGATCAGTCCGATCGGAGCTGCTGCTGCATACCGAGACTGGATTGCAGGATGCTGCTGCTGCTGCTGCTCCTTCCGTCGCGACGAGAGCAGCGCCAGCAGCGGTAGAATGAAGCAGAGAGTCTTGCCGCTTCCCGTGGACGCGAGGCCGATGACGTCGCGGCCGCTGAGCACCGACGGGATCGCCTGCATCTGGATCGCCGTCGGCGTCGCGATGCCTCGCGATCGCAGCACACTAGCATCACAGCAATGGATTACGCAGTCGGTCAGTGCACATGTACGCAGCAGAGCCGACGACACGATGGACGCGCAGCACACTCACCCGAGGACACTGCTCGGAAGACCCATTTGCTCGAATGACTGGACGACAGGCGGCGCGTCGTTGCCGTCGGCGACGTCGATGCCGTGCTCGAGACGCGTCCACGCCGCCTCTTGCTGCGCGTCACTGACGTCGCCGCGTTGCTGCTGCTGGTCGGATGCTGCTGCTGCTGCTGCTGGCACAGAGCTGTACGGCGTGACGCAGTTGCTCTCCTGACCCGAGTGCGCGCTCTTGAGCTTCTTGCGCAGCGGTACGTACGCGCGCACGTCGCCACTCGCCATGCTTGCTCTCGATGTGGATCGCCACACAATAACAAGAAAAGTCGCTCAAATACGAAAGCACAAATACTGTCAAAACAAATGGAGTATACTGGATGCAAGTGCAAAGCTGAACAGACTATTCAGATTGAAAATGGAATGAATGACACTCGCGATCCAAGATGGATACATGCCAATCGTGCGAGTGCTATGCGTGTGTGTGTGTGCATTCACTCGTTCGTTCGTTAATGGTAGTCGATCCGATGCACGTCAGTAGCCGCTGACTCGAACTATCTCTGCCTGCTATGGTGATGCGAGTGGACAATCATCCAAACATGCGCGCCGCAGTGCGCGAGACGATGCCCAGGATCTCCTCAATCTCGTCCTCGGCGAAGCGCTTCTGCAGGCTCGGGATGAGCGCCACGGCCTCCTCCACTTCCTCTGGGTTCAGGTTCGACAGACACGCGATCTCGAACTCCTCCAGGCGGTACTCGGCCACCTGGCCGTCCACTTCGCGCTGGAACGCCAGCGACATCAGCGCTCTAACAGTGAGAAGCGAATAGATACACGCGCATTAAGATCCAGCACTCGATCGCACAAACACTCTGCAGAGTATTCGGGAACAACACTACTGGCGATAAACGTACTCTCGCAGCTCGGTGACTGACGCCTGGTTCGCCACGGGATCCTTCGTGCCGCTGAACCGCTGCACGTACGAGTACGTCTTCTGGAACACACTGCTCGTAACACCACACACACACACACATAGCCATTCAGCACGCGCACTGTCAGCGACGCCACTAAAGAGCTGCTCGCGCAGCCAAGAGCGAGACAAAGAGAGAGAGAGAGACGCACCCCGTGAGCTGCTTCTCCTGGTTCTCGTAGTCGGACTTCTGCTTCTCGAGGATCACGGCCACCTCGGCGTTTGAGAGGCACGTCTCGTTGCGGAAGTCGTCGCCCAGGTTGAGCTCCGCGGCGTCCTCCGTGTCCACGACGTGCTGCGGGTTCGCCGACATGTCTGCTGCGCGCTGTCTGTTTAGTTATTGGGGAAGTTTGAGAAGTGCGGCTTTTTGGGCGAGCGCTTTTGTGGAGCTCGATCCTGGTATACAGCATGCTACTGCCGCAATCGGATGCATGATCGACAGCATAAAGCGGAGCGAAATGCAGCGAGAGACTCTCATACAGCATACTGCACAAAACCGGTCAATTGGAGCGTGTCAGCAACCGCAGCACAATCACAAAATCCGCGTCATGCTGCGAACGAGTGGAAGCAAGTTGTCGAGCGCGCTGCGCCGCGAGTTCTCGGCGAAGGCTGGCGCCGGCGGCGTCGCGGGTGCGTCGCTACCACGCGCTTGATCGGGGAGACTGTGCCGCAGGCTCTCCGGTGGCGCCTCTCGCGTCGCTTTCGCGTCCATACTGACCAAGATATGTCTTCATTTCTCCTCATTCTCTGCAGGCAACAAGATCACGGGCGTCGCGCGCTTCTACAAGGACGTGGGGGTGAAGGCCGTGCCGAGCGACGATAGCAGCGACAAGGAGGTGTACGCCGTGACGCTCGACGGCAAGACCGTGCGCACCGGCGCGCGCACGCCCGTGCGGCTGCCGAGCAAGGCGCTGGCGTTCGCCGTCGCGCACGAGTGGGACGCGCAGGAGCACGACATCCGCCCGACGACGATGCCGATCATGTCGCTCGCGTCGACGGCACTGGACCTGGGCACGACGTCGAGCGTCACGGAGCTCGTGGACGAGATGATGCACTACTTCCACACGGACACGGTGTGCTACCAGGTCACGGCGGACCAGATGGAGAAGCTCGCGGCGCTGCAGACCAAGAAGTGGAACCCCGTGCGCCAGTGGTTCGCCAAGGAGTTCGACGGCGAGGTGGACGTGAGCCACGGCACCATCTCCGGGCTCACGCACAGCGAGCAGATCGTCCAGAACGTGCGCGCGTACCTGGAAAAGGTGCGGGGATGTGTGTGTGTGTGTGTGTGTGTGTGTCGCCACAGCAGGGATGTGTGTCTGCTTCTGGTGCTGATTGCGACAAATGTGTCTTTGTTGTACCTTCAGCTGAACGACTTTGAGCTGGTGTCGCTGCGTCTCGCGACCAAGGAGTGCAAGGTGCGTGCGCTGTCGTGTTTCAAATGCGCTGGTGGTGGCGATGGGCTTGCATGTGCTCTGGGAGAGCTAACACGCATGTCTGTATGGTGAATGCACTGCAGTCGCTCATCACTGCGGTCGCGCTGTACAAGCGCCACATCACTGCGAAGGACGCGATGGAGCTGTCGCGCATGGAGGAGGAGTTCCAGATCAGCCGCTGGGGGCTCGTCGAGGGTGGCCACGACCTCGACCGCGTCAACTGCGCCGTGAACCTCTCGAGCGCCTCGTTCATGCTCTGGCTCTTCCAGAACCACCACTAGGCTTCACAGACTCTCGACGTGGACTAGAAGGAAGAGAAGGACAGACCGGGAACAAAGATGGTAATGTACTATCGTTATCGTGCAGACTCTCTCTCTCATTGTTAACAACATCCACACATCACAAAATGAACTCCTCCTAATGCCAAACGAGAGCGACGCGAGAACTATGGCTGGAAGCAGTATGAAGGCACAAACAGGGGGCTGGCTGGACGAACCGTGAGCCTGAGGATACGGCTTAGATCGTCAGCACGTACGCGAGGTTCGTCGTGATGTCCTTCTCTTCCTTGGACCGCTCGCTCGGCGCGAACAAGAGGTTACGGAAGAACGCGGCAAACACTGCGAGCGACGCGAGGAGGAAGACGCTGCATGACACAACGATCACGATCGTGTGCTTGGATCCCGACGAGCCCGAGGGCGACTTGGGGGGATCGCTGTCGGCAGCGAGGCTGGCTGGCTTGCAGACGTGGCAGCTCTGGCCAGTGCAGAGCTCGAGCGCGAGCGCTTCGGTCGCCTTCAGGCTCTTGGTGCTGGCGCTCGGCGTCGCAGCTTTGTCGATGCACATTGTGGTCTTCAAGCGGAGGAAGAGACGGCTCGACGTCGCGCTCGGGAGACTGGCGACCGCCACAGACGACGAGGAAACGTACTGCTGCTCGTGCAGCAGGTGTGCCGCTTCCATCATGTCGCTCTTGGCGCCACCAGGAGCTTTGCCTTCGAACAGCTCCGTCGCGCCACTGGAGACTGGAGACGTGAGCGCCAGCGCCACGACATCCTCAGCCTTGCAGCTGCTGTTGACGTAGGCGACGAGACTCGCAGCGCGCGCGGTGGCTTGTGCGTCAGTCCAGGATTCATCCCACTTGGCGACGCCAAGGCACGCGGTCGCCGCGTCGTCTCCAGCTGTGGCGGACTGGAAGCGAGCCCACATGAACGGAAGCTCCTGGAGTTTGCAGTATTTTGCAACAGCACGTCGTCAGTCAGTGAATAGTCACCACGCAGTGAGAGAGAGAGATAGAGAGAGAAGAGGAGAATGGGAGAGGAGGTTTGCAGCACATCGTACCTCATAGAAGCTTCCTTCTTGGATGAGCTTCCAGTACGCCTTCTGGTACAGAATCTGTTTGCTGTCGGTCGACTTGTAGACGCTGGAAGCAGATTCCAGTCCCTCTCCAACAACTGCAGCGCCACTGCCGCCGCCAGACACCATCGAGGCGACGATGACAAAGTCGCTCTCGGCTGCTTTCACCGCGCCCATGTCGACGCCAGCCGTCGTCGAGTTGCTCTCGCCGCCAGCAACTCCACTGGAGTTTGCCGCTGAAGCAGAGCCCGTGGAGGTCGCTGAAGTTGACAGCTCGGCCGTGGAGAAGATCGTGAAGAGCTTGAGTCTCGGAGACACCACCCCGTCGGACCCGCGGGTCGTCTCGCAGAGTCCCAGTAGCACGAGCACAAGCAACACGAACGACAGCGAAGACGTCGACATGACGCGAGTCGAGGTATCACGTGAAAGAGCCGAGCAGATGAGCCGCTAGGAGGCAAATGGCGGAATGAGCTCCTCGCAGAACGCAGGAACAGCTCGCAGGCAAACGCTGTGAGCACAACCGTTGCAGGATCTCACGACGAGAGAGCTCCGAATGTAGCAAGCAGACAGCGGCGCTGGGTGACTGGAGGTGCACTATCCACAGTACGCGCACATGATTGTCTGACTCCATGCATCCGCCAGGGGTTACGAATGTGGTGCTCACAGCAGAACTTTAGAAGGATCCTGGGAAACCGTTGCGCGCATGACACGCAGAATCCGCCAGAGCGGCTTTGGACGCCGGACAACAGCCGGAGGAGAGCGGCGTGCGCGCTCGCGAGAAGGGCTCTGTCCATCCGCTCGCTCGCTCTTGCAGGAGCTCTTGCTCCAGCGAACACATATCAGGAGAGCCACCTCGATGCGATTTCGTCTGCAAAGGCGTCTCGAGTCGCAGTCGCGCTGGAAGGAGAGCCGTGCGCGGCGGAAGAAGCTTCTTTCCGCTGCTGCTGCTGACTTTCTGTGCGAGGCGTCGGGAGAAGTCGGGAGGATGGAGCTTCGGAAGGAGAAGAGATGCGATGTGCGCGCGCGGACAAGTTCGAAGCGGCGCGCGTCAATCCAATGCGGTGGGTTCAAGCGCTGCCCATTTGCACCATTTTACGAATTCCAGCCAATGGGTGCCCTCGCTGCTCCTTTTCAGCCAATACGAGCAGTCTACTGCTAAAAAGGAGTTTTCCAGCCTGTGAGATATAATGTTGACTTTTAAAGGGGAGTATGCGTTGTGAGAGGAGTCCCTTTCGCGGGCTTTTTTTTTCAAATCGCAGACTCGTTATACTTAGAGTTTGTATGAACCATCACTCTGCCCTCCGTTTGCTGTGTTTTTTGCTTTTTACGATCACGATCACACACAAATCATCGTCGCCAAATAGGAATACAGCAGGAAAACGCGCCATGAGCCAGCGGGTACGCGCCGTGAACGAGGCGGACGCGTCTGCATGCGCCTATGCCCTGTGTGCACACACTGACGCGCGCCTTCTCTCTCTCTCTCTCTCTCTCTCTCTCTCTCTCATCGCGCGAACAGGACGCAGACGAGCTGGACGTGCTGATGCCGCGAACCAAGTGCGTGGGCTTTCTCTGTCCTTGTCGCTGCTGCGTTATGAGCCACGCTGGCGCTCTCTGTCTGTGTATATGGACGCATGCTAATCTGTGTGGTGTACTGTGCATGGGACGCTTGTAGAGCCGCGAGTGAGCGCGCGCCGGTGGATGCGAGGAACCTGAAGCAGTACATGGAAGCGTCCAAGGTAAGGCGATGTTGTTTTTCTGATTGCGGCAGTCGGGCTGGCTGGCTCGCCTCCATGCTCCTGTTCGCTGGTGTACGAGGCTGACGCTGTGTGCTGCGCTTCACTCGTGTTGTAGCAGAGCGCGTCGAACACGATGTCAAAGTACGTGAGCGAGTCTGGTTGATCGTGTGGTGAACGAGTCGGTTGCTGATGAGTGTCTCTGTGTCTGCTGTGCGATGCGCAGACGCTCGTCCGTGATGGTGCGCGGCGACGTGCGGAAGGACAACCAGGGCTTCGAAGACATCGACGAGTTCTGGGCCGACGACGACGACTTTGATCCGAAAGACGATGACGACGACGACGACGAGAGTACGCCGTTGCGTTTCGGATGTGGCTCGTGGTGTGCTGTTGTCGCTGTTGTTTGCTAACCGAGTGGATCCGACTTTGTCTACAGCGAGCATGTCGGAGCGCGACAACTCTGTGAACGTGTCCATGGGCTCCATGACGAGCGAGCGCCAGGTGCGGCTCTCGGGCATGAGCGTGCAGAGCAACGACTACGAGTTTGGGAACGACGGCAACCTCTCGACTGACACGATGGATCTGGATGACGAGCTGGACGTCGCTGCTTCCAGATCGCTGCCGGGAAAGAAGAGCGGGGGCAAGGGCAAGAGCAAGGCGCCGGCCACGCCTTCGCGAGCAGCGCCGAGCGGCGGCAACCCGAGGTACTCCAAGTTCAGCACAGCGTCGTCGCCAGCACCGAGCGGGGACTTCGACATGAGCATGTCGTTCGACACGGGCTCGGCCATGAAACACATCCCGATCCCGGCGAGGCGCGAGAAGCAGGACTTGGGCTCGATCAAGCGGCTCATTGCGCGGAAGTCGCTGCAGTCGATGTCGCCAAGCCGCATCACGACTCGCCCAAGCAGCGGGAGCTCGCCAGCAAAGTCGGACGGCAAACGGAAGCGCGACTCGTCGTTTGGTGAAGGCGTCGGCTTTGACGACGCCGGCAGCCCGTTCTCTCTCGGCGGCGATCCGCTTTCGCCAATGTCGAATGGTGCGTTGCCTGAGCGTGTTGTTTGCTTGTCTGTCCCTTTGTTGTTGTGCTTGAGACGGGGCTAACCGAGTTGTGTGTGCATGTGCGTGCTTTGTTGTGCGAATCACCAGCTAGCGAGCGAAATCTCGACTCGATCAAGTTCTCGGACAAGGGTTCGGCGGACTCGCCCGACATCCGCGTCAAGCTGTTCAGCACGAGCGACACAGAGGACAAGCCCGACAAGAAAGGAAAGAAAGCAGCGAAGAGCTCCAAGACGAAAGCAGCCGCCGCCGAGAAGGGTACGAAGAAGAAGAAGAAGAATGCGCCAGCGAAGCACACGAAGCGCAGCGCTTCGTACAGATCCACGCCGGCGTCGGAGGATTCGCTCGACCAGCAGACAGACAACGACAAATCGTTCAACGCCAGCAGCAGCGACGACAACAATGGCCGCTCGGACGGCGAAGGGAGCGACTTTGACGCTGGCAGCAGCAAGACGAAGAAGCGGTCGCGCACCGCGAAACCGCGCGATCTCTCGTACGCGCGCGACATTTTCGACGACGCCGACGACGACGAGAACGACGCCTCTGGTGTGCGGCGCTCCAAGCGTCGGCGCTTCAAGCCGCTGGCGTGGTACAAGGGCGAGCACTACATCTACGAGCGCCGCGAGTCCGGCGTGGGGCTGGTGATCCCGACCGTCGCTGGCATCGAGCGCGCTGGCACGACGACGCCGACGAAGACCGCGCGCAAGTACACGAAGCGAGCTGGCGCTCAGCGGAGATCGGTCAAGTCGTTCCCGAAGGCGCAGCTGCCGAAGGAGCTCAAGTACGAGGAAGGCGAGTGGGCCGACCTGTACGACACGTCGGCCGGCTGCATCAACAAGATGAACGTGATCTGCCGCGCGAGCGAGATCGAGCACCGCGAGCTGCCGAGTGTGGACGGCGAGCAGTCCGGGTTCGCGGGCCAGAGCTTCAACCTGCGCAGCTCGCACCCGTTCTCGCGCTGGATCTGCGGCCGCTTGGGACTCCCTCCTGGCGCTGCAAAAGAAGCCGAGAGCGTTGGCGACGCCGTCCAGGTGTTTTACGTGACCAACTGCCAACCGCAAGCCGTCGAGGTGTCGTTCGGGCCGGTGACGGACGAGTACTTCGACACGGCCAAGGCCACGCGATTCCTGCTGAACCCGGGCGACGAGTTCTACGTGCCGTCGCGCAATGCGTACTATTTAAAAAATTACTCGGAGAAGGCGACGTGCGAGCTCCACTTCACGATCATGAAGCCTGACCTGCCGCCGACTGTCGTCGTGTCTTCTTCAGCGGGCGGAGCCGCGGCGGCAGGCGAGTCACCGGACTTTGCGTCGGACGCGAACGTGAACGGCGACCGGCGGTCCAAGAAGCAGCAGAGGCGCCTGAAGCCGTAGCGAGGCGAGCTTTGCGGAGTGACGAGACTGGAGTCTCGTACTGTAGACGCCGGGAGATGCGAGTGGAAAACTCAGATCAAGAGAACGGATTCTGAAGATGGATGGCAGGAGGAAGCAGCTCCTCGTGGGCGGAGAGTTTTGTAAAGAAGTAAATGGACGCAGACGCCAACCTGTCGATTCTCTCGCTGCTCACGCTTCTCATGCTTCTCACGAGCGCATGACTGCGATGGTCTCGTACGAGTCCGAGCGACTGTGTGGTGGCAAAAAGCCGTGTATTCATTCTACACGGACGAATAAATGTGTTGTCCTCTGCTGCGCGTGCGGCTGTGTTTGTGTCGTATCTGTACATGGGTCCTCTACCTCTCTCTCTCTCTCTCGTGCGCGGTCTGTCTGTCTGCTATAATCTACCTAACCTATTAGTTCTCTCACTCTCGTGAGCTCGTGCTGGCACGGACCGCCTGCTTCAGTTCGCGGCGGCCGTGTAGCGGAGCTCCTGCAGCTGCGCGCGCGTGAGCCGCAGGTCGAGGTTGGCGCCCCAGCCGCACATCTGCTCGAACGAGTCGTGCGTGAGCTCCACCTGCTGCACGATCTCCTCCGAGCTCGGGTGCTCGACGAACTTGAGCGTCTTGGCGAACGTGAACGGCACGTGCCCCACGGCCGAGTGGCACGCGTCGCGCTCGGCCATCGAGTCCCCCACAGACACGAAGTTGTAGTACGTCTCGGGCGGCGCGTCCTGGCTCATGAAGCACTTGCGCGCGATGAGCTGCATCACCTCGTGCTTCCACGAGTTTGAGTCGCCGCCGGCGCCGAATGTCTGCTCGTACCAGCTGCGCGCCGACACGATGTGGATGTCCGAGAGTGCCAGCATCTGCTGCACGCTCGGCAGGTACAGCGCGCACGACATCTCGACCCAGCCGTACTCGGCCGCCGTCACAACGAACACCGGGCCGTACGACACGGCCTTCTTCAGCAGCCGCACGACGTTCGCCTCGATGAGGGCCAGCACGCGGCGTTGCTCGTGCGTGGCCAGGATCTCGTGTCCGCGGTACTTGGGCAGCAGGTTCTCCGCGTGCAGCCATGAGCTCGGGCACAGCGTGTCGTCCCAGTCGAAGACCACGACCGTGCGCTCGCGCACCGACGCCGACGCCGACGAGGACGACGACGCGGAGACGCTCGCGACCTGCGCGCGCTTCTTCGTCGGCGCCTGGTGGTGCAGGGCGTGGTGGTGCTCGGCGCCGCCGTGGAAGCGCTCGGCCGGCGCGCGCATCGTGTCCACGGTCGAGAACGCCATGCTGTGTGTGTGTGTATGTGTGTGTGTTGGAGCAAGCAAACAAGCAAACAAGCACGGCGCAAGTGCAAGTTGTTGTTTGTTGGTTGGTGCGACTGCGGGGAAAGCGTGCGGCGAGCGGCGGCGGCGGTTTGTTTCGCTTCGGTTGGGGACTTTTCCAGAGTGAAAGCACGCAGCGAGCGAGCTGTGGGCGGCCAAACAAGCAAACAAGCAAACAGCGAGCGAGAGCGCAACACACAACAAGCGCGCAAGGGCCGTTTGCCGCTCTGCCTGTGCGTTCGCTGCTGTGCCTTTGCTGCGATTTCTGCTGTTTTCTTGCGGTTTGGAGCGGAGGAGGAGCCCTTCCCCTCGCGCTCCTCCCCCAGAGACACCCCGACGCGGCGCAGAAAAGGTACGCACATGGGTGCTGCAGTACAGTTGGCGCGGCGGATACACCCGCAAGGAGCTTTCAAACCCGTGAGAGGATATGAGGGTCGTGGCTGCACACAGCGAACGAGGATGCAGGAACGATTCAGCACAGCATTTGCTCCAGCGTGATGCGATTGAAGCAATAACCAGTTGTTCCTGGCGGTGTTGTTGAGAACCCGATACTTTGTGGAACGATTGCTGGCACTCAGCAGATGCTGCGATACTGGATTGTTTTGTATTACCAGGATGCGAGGATGTGACTGCAATGCAGCTCCTCCATACAGAAGCCACATGCGCCAGGCGCAAAAACGCGCTTGGTTTGCGAGATGTCTGTGCGACCTTTACCATCTAAAGTTGAGCAACAAGGTTTCGATGCACGCAAAGTGGCCATTGGCGGAAAGGATGGCTCTGTAACTCGCCAGATTGTGCTTTCACAAATGATGTCACAGCACACGGTTCAGTGAAAGCCAGGACGGATGGAAGCTGGTTACAGCTGTGCGTCGAGGGTATTGCCGCGCCCTCATATGAGCCAGTCGCAGAATGCTGCGAGCGCTTTTGGTTAGAACTTTTGCTTGTTTGCTTTGCTCTGCTTTCCTTCCAAATGGCACGCATTTTTGTCGAGTGCGTACTTTTGAGAAATATTGCTGTGGTCGGATGTCGGGCGTGGAAAGAATCTGCCCAATCAGAGCCGCGGATGGTCCACTGGCGTGCGCGGATGCGAAGTGGGGCGGGTAGGGCTCCGTTTTGTCTTGTCGTCGCCTGCTTTCCTTGGCTCGCAATTTGTACGTGTTTTTTGGCTCGCTTCCTGCTGTTTGCTGCGGCACCACCTCCAGCAAATCTGCAAGCGAAGAAACAGCAACAGCAGTGAGAATTCGGCAGCAGCGACGGCGGCGGCGGCGTCGCGCGAGAGCAGTCTCTCGGCTGTTCCAGCGACGGCGCGCTGTTTGCTCTGCTCTGAGTAAAACTGCTGGGGTTCTTGACAGGATCCAGCCGTTTCAGTTTTCGTTTTGGCTGCAAAGTCCGCCCTCTCGCGCCAAATGAACGAACCCAAGTCGATCAGCGTCAGCCACCCACACCGCCGCCTCCAGACTCCGCACAGACCGGGGCGGACCAACACTTGCCAGCGACAACTGAAAACGCAGTCGCGGCGCAGCTGCGGCAGTTTTCTGCGGGGATCTTTCGGGGACAGAGGTGTCCCCACTCGCAGTGTTGGCTTTCGAGATGGATGCCTGGGTGCTGGTGCGTGTGCAACGCGCCACAAGCAGACGCAGAAGCGGACCAGCGCATTGCGCGCCGCGTGCATAGAAGGCATCAGCGCGCGGCCCGTGCTGCTATGGCGATTACACTCGCTCGCCGTTGTTGCGTTGCGGCGGCGCGCAGCGGATCGCAGATCTCGATGAGCGCGCATAGAGATTTCTTCCCCGGCTCGGGAGGGTCCTCCCTTCCCAGCACGCTCGTCGTGCGCAGAGGACGCGGACGAGTTGCCACGGAAGGCAGTCGCGGCTCTTGTGCGCGGCGTCGCATGGCTGCCGCGCATGGACATGGCTGCTCTCGCGCCTGTGAGACAACCAGTCGTCAACAACAAGTGGGTCCATCGCAGCGTCGCGTCCTCTCTTTCGGCATACTTCCCGCAGCAGGCTTTTCGCCAGGATTGCATGCAGAAAAATCAAGCAAGCTTGCTGAATGTTGGTTGGAGCAGTTTTGCTGGGAGAATCCGCGACTTTGCGGCGTAACGCGAATGGGAATGCGGACCAGCAGCGCTCGTCATATGGAGGCGCGCTGCTCGCCCTCTGCGTGCTTGCTGACGGTGCGCAGGCAGGCGGGTCGCTCCTCCTCCAGGCATCTGCTCGTTCGGCTCAGCGGACGGCTGAACCCTTTCGCGCATGCGGAACGGAGGCGAGCGAGCCCTCGCCGCGGTGGACGCGCGCGCATCCAGCCACTCGCACCGGCCAGGTTCGTCGTCGGCGGCGATCTACATGCTAACGGCAAGTAGAGGCCAGCACGCCCAGTATCCAGATGGAGATCCGATCGTCCACCAACTGCTGTCGCGTTCGCGGCTCGTGGCGCTCCTGCGCTTGCTCAAATGTCGATCAGTGCGGCGAGCTTTTACCGGAGAATCCGGCTAGCGCCTGGAAACGTTCGCTGCGCTTCGTTCGCGCCACGGCACTAACGGGGAAGTGCTATGGCTCGGTAGGCTGTGCGTCGGCTCGAACGTCGCGCCACCGCTGCAGTCGCCCTCGAGCCGGGGCTTTCTCCGCTGCTGCTGGCGCTGCGGCGTCGGCTCTGAGATACTCCTGGATCTCCTTGAGGTGGCCGTAGTTCGCTTCGATGAACTCAAGCGGCTGCCGCCAGAAGCGGGGACGGTACTGCATCTTGTGCGACCGCAAGCACCAGAGCAGCAGCGAGAGGTGGTACTCCTTGAGCGTGTGCGCCTTGGCCGAGTACCCTTGGTGCAGCACGGCGAGCTCGAGCACGTTCGGGGCGATCACGAGGTTCCCAAACGAGTTGATGAGCACGATCGTGCCGACGCTCGTGTACGACAGCGCCTTCGGCGTCTTCGGAGGCAGCTTCGTGACCACGTCCGCTGCGTTCACGAACGCAAATGTTGCCGGCACGGCGTGGTTGTACCTCTTCTTGAATGACGTGTTGCCGATGCGCGGACAGCCAAACGTTGTGCACGTGACGTTCGCGATCTTGAGCTGCACGACGATGTCGAAGCTGCAGAGCGCTGCGAGCGCGCCGCCGAGGCTGTGGCCGGTCGCCAGGATCTTGCGCGGGTCTTGATCGTGGAGCTGCTTGACTGTTGCGAGTACGCGCTTCTCCACCGACAAGTACGCCCCGTAGAACCCTGAATGCACTCTCGGAGGGTTGCGCTTGCAAAGCAGTCGGTGGAACCACGTGCGCTTCGTGTGCATGCTCACGTCTACTGCGCTGGTGGCGCTCCTGCGCCGCGCTATCGTTATCAGCGAGGGCACTTTCGTAAAGTCTGAGTGCTTGGCTGTGAGGTGCAGGCTCATCGCGGCGTTCAAGTCCGTCTTCGCGTTCTTCTTGCTTGAGGTTCCTCGGAACGCGACCACGATCGTTGTCGGTGACTCGAGAATGAGGCAGTGCGTGTCTGTGGCTTCGTCCTGAATGATCTCGACGATGGCGAACTGCGGATCGCTGACCAGCTTTTGGACGTGCTCGATCTCGAGCTGCGAGTCCTTGAACGAGCTCTCGTGCTTTCCGCACGCGTAAACCAGCTGCGCGAGGTTGAAGGCTTCGATCTGCTTCGCCATGATGAAATGCGTCGGATCGATCTGCTCGATGTCTTTCAGGTTGCTGAACTTGGTCTTGATGTACACGTCCGACTCGTAGAGGAAGTACTTGACGTGCTGGTGCTGATGCTTGTGCTTGATGACGTTCGTGCCGACGAACCATCCTCGGAGCCCCGTGGAGTCGTCCGGCAGCGCACAGAACATGCTCGACACCATCCACACAGCCAAGCAAAAGAGAAACCCGAGCTGGAGCTGCACAGCCCCCATCTGGATCACGCGCATCGTGTTCGTGTCGCTGTCCCAGTCGCTTGGACTGAAGAGCCGATCGAACGGCGCCGACCACGCCGCGATGTGTCCTCCGATCGTGATGTACAGCACGGTCTCTCGGAAGTGCAGCACGAAGATGTTGAACTCGGTGAAGATGCGTGCGAAGTCCTGGACGAAGACGTGCTGGAACGACCTGCGCGCGCACGAACTCTTGTAGAACGCGATCGTCAGCAAGACTGCGTCGAAGACGGTGATCACGATCGAGTCGAGCAGCAGGTACGGCTGCTGGACTGCCTTGTGGTGGACCAATATCAGCCGCGCCGGGGTGATGCAGTTTGTCATGGGCAAAAAGTCGAATACGACGGAGCTGCGCCAGCCGAGCGTGAGGCGGAGTCCCATGTAGCACAGGATGACCACTGGGACGACGTGGGAGAATCGCTTACCGCTGATGTGCCGGAGCCAGCGCCGATACTTCCTCTCCTCCGTGTCAGCCGGACTCGGCGCATGGTGCTGGATCGCCGACCAGCCCGCGACGAGGTCGGTGTAGAAGTCACTCAAGTGAGTGAGCAGAAAGTAGATGAACGCTGCCATCAGCGTGTTCGTCGCCGCCATCAGTTCTCGGCTGATTTCGGCAGCTGGATGCAACGCGTTCCATGTATTCGACACGAGCGAGAGCGAGGAGAACAGCCAGGCGAACCCTGCGAGCCGCAGGATCTTCGTTTGGATGCGCTGCCGCCTCGAGTACAGCAAGATGCGTCGGATGAAGAGCGTCGACGCAAGCAGAACTGTCGCTTGAACCACTCCGTCCGCCCAGACTCCATCGTCTCCCAGATCCGCTTGGTTGCTCTCGGAGCCCTCTGTCGGCGCGCCGAACACTCCGTAGAAGATCTGCAATATTGGGACTGCGATCACCAGAGCTCGCACAACTCGATGGAGCACGTTGATCTCCGACGACGCCAAGCTGCCCAGCTTCAGGTGAGATCGCTCCGTGACTTTCATCACGTTCCGCTTCAGCGCTTTCTTGTGGAACGACGCAGCCGCGTGCGAGCCCAGCTGGCTTGCAATCACTGCTGGTTGTCGCAGCGCTTGGAACACGCTCGTCCTTGTGCTCCTGGCAGCCGAGAACACAAGATCGTCCAATCGCGATTGTCTTGCGCGCGATCGCCCGAGCGGCGCATTGCGGGGAATCGTCTGCAGAGCAGCCGGCTGACCCGTGTCGCTCATGCCGTTCACACCTCCGGCGCTGCGACTTGCCGCAATGTCTTCGTTGTCGATGCCGCACTCCAGTTTGCCCGGGACGGCGACTTGTTCGGTGCAGTCGTCGTCGTCTTCAGATGCCTCCAGTGAGAGCTCGATGTGCGCGACGTCGATCGGTGCAGCCAAGTCGTCCGCACATGCGCATGCATAGAGCGCTCCATCTGGTGTTGACAGCTCGTGCGCGAGGTCGTTCACGCTGCTGCGTCTCGACGTGCCGCGCTCACAGTCGTCGCTCTGGCGCGAGTCTGGATCTTCCCTTCTCACCGACTCGCTTTCACGACGAGCGCATGAGTGTCCGCCGCATGCACTGCTGCGCGCTCGGGCGTCGCCGTCGACCCCGTGGCGCATCGGCCGGACCTTCACGCGCGCCGCCGCGTCCATCGCGTCTGCTTCATCTACGACCGCGAGTGCGAGTGCGGCGGACAAATGCGGAATGGCGTCGCTGTGCACCCAAAATACACTTCAACTTGCCTAAACTCGCGTGGCGCAGAACGCTATTCCAGGAACTCCAGGCGCGATCCGAGCTTCCGAGCGATTTGCGTCCCACTGTCGCTCTGTGCACTCCTGAAACAGCGTGGCCCACGCAGCTTCGGGGCGAGTTGTGGGTGAGTATTCGGCTCGGGGGGCTGTCGCACACTCGCTTGTCAGTCAGTGCGGAACGGAACGAGCGAGCGAGTCTCACAGCGCGTCCGTCGTCGTCGAGGGAAGAGCACGGGGAACGCAGCACCGAGCCGAGGGAACGACCGCCAGACGCCGCGCGCGCTCTCTGCTGCATACCACTGCCGTCCATCGCTCCCTCCACCACCATCGCGCGTGCTTCCTCGCGGCAATACGAGCGACTCGCATAGCGGCGAGACTTCCTCATCTTGAAGAGCTCTTATAGCAAGAAACCACTAACAGCAAGGCAAGCGATGGCGCGGTCGAAGACGGCGCAGCGCGCGAACGGGAACGGTCGGAGCGCGGCTCCTGCCGGTGCGAAGAACCTCTTTGGCGAAGAGCGCGCGATCGTCGGCGTCGACGATCTCGTGCTGCTGAGCACTGTGAGCGAGAACTCGATCCTCGAGAACCTCAAGATGCGCCACGCCGCCGATGTGATCTACGCGTACATCGGGCACGTGCTCGTGGTCGTGAACCCGTACAAGTGGCTCGACATCTACGACGAGCAGAGCATGAAGGCGTACACGCACAAGGCGCGCATCGACGTCCCGCCGCACGTGTTTGCGACCGCCGAAGAAGCGTACCGAACGATGCTGAGCGAAGAAGACAACCAATGCGTGATCATCAGTGGCGAGAGCGGCGCAGGCAAGACCGAGGCGTCCAAGCAGATCCAGAACTACATCGCGGGTGTGAGTGGCAGCGGCGCCGGCGTGGACAAGGTGAAGCGCACGTTCTTGGAGAGCAACCCGCTGCTGGAGGCGTTCGGGAATGCCAAGACGCTGCGTAACAACAACTCGAGTCGCTTTGGGAAGTACTTTGAGCTGCTCTTCGACTCTGCCGGGCGACCACAAGGCGGCAAGGTGACGAACTACCTGCTGGAGAAATCGCGTGTCGTGAAGCCAGGAAAGGGCGAGCGCAATTTCCACATCTTCTATCAGTTGCTGGCTGGGTTGCCTGACGGCGCGCGCAAGAAGCTGCAGCTGGAGCGAGCCGATCACTTCCAGTACCTCAAGGCGAGCGGATGCTACTCGGTGGACGACGTCGACGACGCAGCCGAGTTTGAAGACACCATGGCTGCGATGCAGCACGTTGGCATCAAGAGGAAGCAGATCGAGCTCGTGGTGCAGACTGTCGCGGCTGTGCTGCACTTGGGCAACATCCAGTTCCAGTCCGAGAGCATCGATGACGCGGAAGGCTCGTCCGTGCGGGATCGCCGCTCGCTTGAGATCGCGTGTGATCTGCTGGGGCTGAGCGCAGACAGGCTGGAGCACGCGCTGTGCTACAAGTTGCTGCAGACGATGGCTCCTGGCGGGAAGATCGAGTCGTACGAAGTGCCGCAGAACCCGAGTCAGGCAAAGGCGCAGCGGGACTCGATCGCGAAGAACGTCTACGACCGGCTCTTTGACTTCCTCGTGGAACGCATCAACCATGCCCTCGACATCGAAAAGAAGGCGGAGAAGAACGGTGAGATCCTGAACGAGGAAGACATGACGAAGATCGGCATCCTTGACATCTACGGCTTCGAGGTGTTCGACAAGAACGGCTTCGAGCAGTTCTGTATCAACTACGTGAACGAGAAGCTGCAGCAGATCTTCATCGAGCTGACATTGAAGAGCGAGCAGGAAGAGTACGCGCGAGAAGGCATCGCATGGACGCCGATCCCGTTCTTCAACAACAAGGTCGTGTGCGACTTGATCGAAGCGAAGCGTCCGACGCCAGGCATCTTCCTCATCCTCGATGACACCGTGAAGACGATGCATTCTCGGCAAGGAGAGGCGATCGACTCGAACTTTCTGGAGAAAGTGGCGAGTCTCCACCAGTCGCATCCGCACTTTTCGAAGCGTGGCAAGACTTTTGAGATCAAGCACTACGCTGGAGATGTGCAGTACAGCACGGACGGCTTTGGCGACTCGAACAAGGATTTCCTGAGCAAGGACATCGCGCTGATCATCAGCGAGAGCACGAACAAGTTGATCCGGTACATCTTTCCTGAAGAGATCGACTTGAACGACAAGCGCATGCCGCACACTGCCGGGTACCGGATTCGAACGCAGTGCGAAGCGCTCGTGTCGGCGCTGATGGACTGCACGCCACATTACGTGCGCTGCATCAAGTCGAACGACCAGAAGCAGGCGAACAAACTCGACGACCGGCGCGTGGTGCACCAGATCAAGTACCTGGGACTGCTCGAGAACGTCAAGGTGCGTCGCGCTGGGTACGCGTACCGTGGTGACTATGGTCGTTTTGTCGATCGCTTCAAGCTGCTGTCGAAAGAGACGTACCCAGAGTTCCGTGGGACAGACAAGAAAGGGACGCAAGCGATTCTTCGGGCTGCCGTGAAGGCGCTGCCGCAGCTGGAGCACGAGGTGCAGCTTGGGAAGACGATGGTGTTCATCCAGACTCCCGAGATTTTCTTCGCGCTGGAGAAGCTCCGAGAGAAGAAGATCGGTTCGTTTGCGATCCGGATCCAGAAGGCGTGGAAGAAGTACTACGGTCGCCGCCACCTGCTTCAGCTCAGCCACGACATCACGAAGCTGTACGCGTCGAGCAACAAGCAGCGCCAGCGCGTGAGTATTTATCGGCCGTTTGATGCGTTCTATCTTCTCGACGACGCTGTCCACGACGCGATCATGGGGATTATTCGCCACCACGGAGACTCTGAGAAGATCATCTTCCTGGATACGATCGAGAAAGCGTGTCCCGCTGTCGCCAGCCCTGCAGGTGCGAACGGACAAGCTGGCGACGCGTCTCCGCTTTCGCTCGAAACCCGTCTGCTGATCATCACCGACAGCTACCTGTACCTGATGGAGAAGCGATATTGGCGACCTGTGGTGGACCCGAAGAGCACGTTCGAGCCGCCGCTGATCTACTTGCGGCGGCGCTTGCAGCTAAGCTCGATCGAAGAGATCACCATGAGCACGCTCGCGGACCCGTACTTCGTCCTGAAGGTTCGTCCGGATCCGCTCTACTCGGAGCCCGACAAGAGCAACTGGATCGACAACAAGCAGACGATGGTTTGCATGGCGACGGGACGGAAGTTCGGGCTCTTCAATCGACGCCACCACTGCCGGTATACCGGGAAGATCTACTGCAACGATGTGTGCAAGATGCTGGAGGTGATCCCAGACCGAGGATACTACACGCCGGTGCGAGTGCACGACAAAGTCATCGGGCTGTTTTCGACGGAGATGCCCGAAGATCAGCTTCTGGCGTCGGAGAAGAAGACGGAGATCGCCGTGACGCTCGTCGACGCCATTCGCTCGCAATCCAAGACTGTCATTCCGATCACGTTCAGCGACTCGATCCGGCTCCGCACGACGCCAAATGCGAGTTTGTCCAAGTCGCCGACGCAGCAGATCCAGTTCGTCGCGTCCAAGCATGACAAGATCACGGGCGACAAGCTCGTGGTGCAAATCCACGTCGAGCCTGGCGTCCCGGACGAGTACATTCGCAAGCGCCGAAAACGCGAGAAAGCGCGGCGCAAGAAGATGGAGCGACAGCGTGAAGAGGAGCTCGCCATTCGCGCGCAGCGCCAAGCCGATCGCGAACGAGAGCGCGAGGCTGAGCGCATTCGCCGCGTCGCGGAGAAGAAAGCGAAAAAGCAGGCAGAGAAAGACGCGCGTCGATCGTCAGTGTCTCGGAAATCGTCCAAGGGCACGATGGAGCAGGCACGCAAGTTTGGCGAGTCAGTCCAGGGCTCGTCGTCGTCCTCGCTGAATGGGCAGCAGCAGTTTGGCGGAGCGAACAGCGAGCTGGCTGCGGTTCTCGCGCGTCGGCGCGGCGAAAAGTGATGACTGCGCGAACGAAGATGGACGAGCGGCGTGAGGCGTACGAGGGGAGAAGGTGACGGAGCGTTTGGTGAATCGATAGCCAAGTTGAGAGAGATGTGAATACAGAGGCGGTCACGGAACCAGCCGCCAACAGAAGCAACGCATTCGACGCGATCGTGCGGCACATAAATGATGGAGTGTATCTAGTGAGTGGTTTCTAACAGCTTTCCTAGTAGTCTACAGAGAGCGCCGGGAGTTGGGACAAGTGCTCGACGCCGGCGCCAGTGAGCTTCGTGCAGTACCAGAGGTTGATCGACGCGAGGTTCACGAGCGCCGTCAAGTGCTTGAGCCCGTCGTCCGTGATCTCCCCGCACTCTGCTAGGTTCAGCGACGTGAGCGACGTCATCTTTGCGATCGTGGGCATGCCGGCGTCCGAGATCTGTCCGCAGTTGCCCAGGTCGAGCGATCTCAGGCTCGGCATCCCAGTGAATGCTTCGAGGCACGCGTCCGTGAGCTTCGAGCAGCTCGCGAGGTCGATCGACTGCAGTTTCTTGAGCGGCGCGAGGTTCAGGATCCCCTCGTCGCTCACCTTGTTGCAGTACCAGAGCACGAGCGACTCGAGCTCCGCGAACCGCCCGATGATCTCCGTGCTCTTGTCGGTCAAGAGGCGGCAGTTCGCCAAGTTGAGCGTGCGCAGCTTCTTCAGACCCGCGATGTAGCTGATGCCAACGTCGTCCACGTGGTTGCAGCGCATGAGGTTCAGGTTCGTGAGGTTCGTGAGCTTGCCGAGCCCGAGCAGCGCAGCGTTGCCCACCTGGCGGCAGTTGGCGAGGTCCACGATCACGAGTGAGCTGATCTGCGAGAGCGCCGCGATGCCTTCGTCGCGAATACCCGAGCAGCCACCCAGGTAGATCGACTTGAGGTGCGTAAGCTTCGCGAGCTCTCGGAGCCCTGCGTCCGTCACTTGGGAGCAGCTCACGAGGTCGAGCGACGTCAGGTTCGGCAGCTTCGAGATGGATTTGAGCGCCGCGTCCGTCACTTTGCCGCACTTCATCGCATTCAGGAAGCGCATCTTCGACAGTCCCTCGATGTGCGCGAACGTCTTGTCCGCGATCTCGCTGCAGTACCACAGGTTGCACGACGACAGGTTCCGGAAGTTTGCGAGCACCTCCGTGCCGTAGTCCGTGAGGTTGTAGCAGCCGGCGACGTCGAGCGTGACGAGGTTCGTGAGTGGCGCCAGAGCACGCAGTCCGTTGTCCGTCACTTCGCCGACGTTCGCGATCTCCAGGTGGCGCAGGTTCACGAGGCTCTGCAGCGCGCTGATGCCCACGTCGGTGAGCTGAGAGCAGTTCGACAGGTTCAGGTTCGTGAGCGACGTCATGCTCGCGAGCGCGCAGATGCCGTCGTCCGTCAGCTGTCCCTGGTTGCAGTACCAAAGGTTGAGCGTTCGCAGACGCGGCAGGTTCGCGAGCTGCCGGATGCCCGAATCCCCGATGCGGCGACATCCACGCAGACTCAGATTGTCGAGCTTCAGCAGTTCGGAGATCGCGGCGATGCTCTTGTCCGTGAGCTCCGTGCAGTAGCCGAGGTTCAGCGACGTGAGCTTCGGGTTCGAGCGCACGAGCTGCACGACGCCAGCATCTGTGACTTGGTAGCAGCCTTTCAGCGCCACGGATCGCAGCGTCGGGATGCTCGTGAGCAGCTGCACGGACGTGTCGGTGAGGTTCGAGCAGCCAGTGAAGACGATGTCGACGAGGCTCGGGAACTGCAGCGGGAGCTTCACAAAGTGCTCATCCTGCAGCAGGCGGCGCGCCGGGATGAACGAGAGCGACCTCGTCATGAGTCCGAACTCCTTGCCGAGCACCTTGTTCGTGAGCATCACGCGGTAGATCTCGTCGACGCTCAGGAACCGCGCGATGATGTGGTGCACCGGCGCCAGTGCTGCGACCATCGGGGCGACTTGGTGTTGTTCAGCGGCGCTGCCGTCGTCTGGCGGCGAGGTGTCGTGGCTCTCATCCGCTGCATTGCTCGGCGCTGACGCTGAGACTGAAAGCGACGACAACGCTGCTGCCTTCACGACCTGGCGCCAGTGGTGGAACGTCTTCTTGCGCCACATGTACGTCAGGCGGTCGTAGACGCACGAGCAGCAGTTGTCCAGGTCGACCTGCTGCGGCTCGTCCTGCTCGAGCGCTTCGTGGTAGCCACTCACCTGCGCCTCCGTGTCGCACACACACGCGGAGCAAATGTAGTCGAGCTCCTCCATCGTGAAGAGCGACGACTTGAGTGCCGAGCTGCGCGTGCCGCCGCGACGACCTGCCATCGAATCGACACGCGCTGGACGAGGCGGGCAGAGAGCTGGAGCTGACTATCGAGTGGCTCCTCAATCACCAGTGCGGCTGCGGCGGCAGAGCAGGCGGTGCGCGAACCGATGCGCGTCAAGTGGACTGGCTTTCGAGTCGTCCTCCGCGCGCAGCCATTGGCCAGAGCGCGTCGCTTGAGAGCGACCAACAGCGAAGGGATGGACGAGAGCGAGCGTCTGCTCTCCTCCTCGAGAGTTCTGATTCGTGGTGGAGCCATCCATCTGTTTGTCGGCTTTGGACGGATGCTGTCTGCTGCGATGCTCGCGTCAAGAGCAGCAGCAATGTAGGCGATGTGTCCTCGCATGTGCCTCCTATATTAGAGGGCAAGAAGTCAGCGCACCACAATGCGCGCCTATGATAAATTTGCAGAATGGTGGCGAATATGTGAGTGATGGTGCCATCCCAGATGTGGAGCGTGTCCCAGAAGCCCAGAATCCCCTTTCGACGAACATTCTCGCTGGTTCCCTCTAAAGTGCGATCTCTCTCTCTCGCTGCTGTCTGTTTTTCGCCAAAGGAGCCAAGCCAACGGCAACCAACGAAGTGCTGGGTTGCCTCGTTGGCTCACATCGGAACTTGACGCCTCGACGCCAAGAGCTCCTTCTCCGTCGCCTCCCGCTCCCCCGCAGCATAAGCTCCTCTTCCTCCTCCACCACCACCACCAACACAGCTAGCAAAGATGGCCACGCGTTGCCAGTTCGAGAACAGCAATGAGATCGGCGTGTTCTCCAAGCTGACCAACTCGTACGCGCTCGTGTGCGTGGGCGGCTCGGAGAACTTCTACAGCACGTTCGAGGCCGAGCTCGCCGACCACATCCCGGTCGTGCACGTCTCGCTCGCGGGCTGCCGCTTCGTGGGCCGCGTCGCCGTGGGCAACAAGCGCGGGCTGCTGCTGCCGAACACCACGACGGACCAGGAGATGCAGCACATCCGCAACTCGCTCCCGGACTCGGTCGTGGTGCAGCGCGTGGAGGAGCGCCTGTCGGCGCTCGGCAACTGCATCGTCACGAACGACCACGTGGCGCTCGTGCACACGGACCTGGACCGCGAGACCGAGGAGATCGTGGCGGACACGCTCGGCGTCGAGGTGTTCCGCCAGACCGTCGCGGGCAACGCGCTCGTGGGCAGCTACAGCGCGCTGTCGAACCAGGGCTGCCTCGTGCACCCACGCACGTCCGTGGAGGACCAGGAGGAGCTCAGTTCGCTGCTGCAGGTGCCAGTGGTGGCCGGCACCGTGAACCGCGGTAGCGACGTGATCGGCGCCGGCATGGTCGTGAACGACTGGACCGCGTTCTGCGGGCTCAGCACGACGTCCACGGAGATCTCGGTCGTCGAGAGCATTTTCAAGCTCCAGAACGCACAGCCGACGTCAATCTCCACATCCATGAGAAGCGCGCTCATCGACTCCATGACTTAAGCTCCGCGCCTGATACTCTATTGACGAACTGCACAAGACACACACACACTCACACACCAGAAGAAGAAGAAGAAGGAACGCGTGATCGACCGACCCCCAGAGCGTTGAAGAATGAGGAGCAAGCATAACCCTGAAGCGAGCGTTCAGCTCGTCTTTCTGGGCGTTGTACACTATGCTTTTCTTATTTAACATCCAATAGATTACAACTTTCTCGCAACCTGTCTGCAATGCATTACGGCGCTTGGGACTTGCGCAAGAGCTCGAGCTCGAAGAGGATGTCGTCGAGCTGCTTCTTGAAGTGGCGGATCTCAACGTTCTTGGCCGCGATGGCGCTCTGGTGGATGCGCTCGAGCTGGAGCTTCTCGAGCTCGCTCGACTGCGTTGCCTTGGCGAGCAGCACCTTGAGCTCGGCTTCGCGCAACAGGTGCTTCTGCATGAGGGTCTCGATCTTCATCTCGAGCGACCGGTACTGCAGCATCGACGGCGTGCGCGGGATCGTGAGCTGCTCGTGGAGCCGCGCGACTTCGTTCTCGAGGAACGGCACGCGACTCACGATCTCCTCGAGCTCGTGCTTCTCCTGCTCGGCGTCGCTCACTCGCTGCTCGAGCTGCTGGGTCTCGACTGCATGCCCGCTCAGCTGACTCTGAGCTCTCTCTAAAGCCTCCGCGTGATCGCGAGCTTGCTGCTCTAAAGTCGAGATCGTAGCCTTGGCTCGCAGGAGCTCGAGCTCGTGGGACTTTGCCAAGGCGTCGATCTCCACTTGGAACTTGGTTGTGAGCTGCTCTGTGATCCGCGTCTCGAGCTGCTCCTCTGACGCATCATGCTTGACAACATTGCGCTCCGAAGCTGCTGCTTGAGCTGCGTCATGCTCCATCGTGAACGTTTGGAGCGTGCTCAGTGTCGCCACCAAGTAGGACCGAGCCTCTTCACTTGCCTTCAGCTGCGCTTCCAGATTTCGGACGCGCGCGCTCAGCTCCTCGCTCCTTCGTCTTGACAGCTGAAGCGTGTTGGTATCGCCGCCGCCAATATCCATTCCGCCACTGGTTCGTTCGCGATCAGCATCGGAAGGACGAGCTCGCCCTCGCAATCCAGACAGCTCTTCCTCGAGCTTGTGGACTTGGCTCGTGCGTTTCTTGATCGCGCCGTCTCTCTCGCGAAGCTGGCGCTGCAGGTTCGTGATGATGATCGTCGAGTCTGCGTACGACAAGCCCTGGAGCTCTCGACTCGCGCCGCTGTCCCCTCCAATCGCTCCTGCGCCGCCGCTAAACTGCTGCTTCTTGAGCGATCGGTACTTGCTCTCCCACTTCTTCTCGAGCTCCTTGATCTTCTCCGTGTAGAACTTCCGCACACGCTTCACTTCGTCATCTCCATCTCGGTCCGGAGTCCCTGTAGCAGCTGTCATCGAGCGTTTATGGAAAGCCTTGCTGCTGCTGCTGCTGCTATAGTGAGGATGCGCGCCTGGCTTGAGCTGCTGCAGCTGCTTTTCCTGCTCTCGGATACGCTTCTGGAAGAGCAGCACGAGCTTCTCCTGCTGTTGCCGGAAGCTCTTGAGCTTCTTTTCGTTCGCCTCCTGCAGCTGCTCGATCTCTTCTTCTTTCGCTCTCAGCTGCTGCTGGTACGCGTCGTCCATCGCCTGGATCGTCGACTCTTTCTCGGCTTTCCGGGACGCGAGAATGAGGTTCACGAGGCTGTCAGGATGCCGCTTGCGCATGGCTTCCTCCAGCTCTATCAGTCGAGTCTCGAGTTCGTTGATGCGTCGAATGTCGGCAGCAGAGCGGTGGTGGTGCTGCTGTTGAGACAGCCCGAGCTTTGTGGTAGCGAGCATGGAAGAAGCCTTCTCAGGCGTGCCAGCAGTGCTGCTCCTGGCGGCTCGCAAGCCTTTGACTTCAGCACTGAGCCGAGCTGTCTGCTCCTTCAGTCGCTTCATCTCGTCGTCTTGAGCATCGAGAAGGCGCTGATTCTCCACGTACCAGTCCAGCTTCTTCTGCAGCGACGCGAGCGCGTGCTCCGAGTCTTTCTTCACGATCGCCAAGTCGCTCTGCAGCTTCCTGACGAGCTTCGACTCGTCAGCGATCTTCGCCAAATCGAGACCCTCATAGCGGCACTCGAGCTCCACTTTCGCTTTCTTTACGCGCTCCAGCGACAGCTTCAGCTCATTCTCTCGCTGCTGATGTGTTGCTCGAGCTGCCGCGAGCTCTTCTTGCAGCGATAAAGCGTGGGCTTCGGCGCTGAGACGCGCTTCGACAGCGAGACGGTATTGCCCGACGTTGGTGATGTCAACACCGCCGTCAGCAGCAGCAGCACTCCGCCTCTCAAGTTGCTCACGAAAGTCTTTCAGCTGCGTCTTCAGCTGCTCATTCTCCACAAGCGCGTCGTACTGAGCGCCGTGTTGGAGCTTCTTCAGCTGACGCATCAGCTGCTCGTTCTCCTTCTGGAAAGCCTGGATGAGCGTCTCCTGGGTCTACACGAATGACGGATCACAGAATAAGTCAGCATGTGCGAGAGGCATCTTTTACAGAACAAGCGAGCTCAGCTCACGCAGTATCGCACCTGCATCTCTTTCTGCATCGCTGCATACTCCACAGCAGACATCGTGTGAGGAGCGTCGTCAATCTTCACTCTGATGTGGGTTTCGGGCTTGACACCTCGCGAGCTTGCGTCTGCGACGACGGAACTGGCAGGGGAGCCGTTGCCATCGACGTCGCTTTCGAATCGCTCTTCCTCGTCCTCGTCTTCCTCTGAGTCCTGGATGTGGCGCTTGAGCTGCAGAATCTGGCGCTGCGCATGCTGCAGCCGCAACGCCAGCTCGTTCTCTTTCGTCGTGCTTGAGCGCATCGCGTGCATCTGGTGGCGCTCGTGCTTGACTCGGCGCGACTGGCGCAGGAAATCCTCGATCTCTTTCGACTCTTCTTCCAAGTCGACCGGTGGTGCGGCAGGCTCCGCCACTGGAGCGACACGGGGCTTCGGCTGCTTCCGATGGACAACGTGGGCATCCCTGCTGTGCGAGGATCGCTGGTGTTGCTGCTGCGGAGTCTCGACGATCCGCAAGGCGGACACGTGGCTCTGAAAGTGCTGGAAGCGGTTGGCAGTGCTTTGTATCGGTTCATAGCGATCCTGTGGATGCGCTGCTGTTGCTGCAGCCTCCATGCGAGAACGAGACTGCGCGCTCTCGTGCTGGACTGCTGCGCCTCCATCCCTGCGTTGTACAACAAAGCGAAAGAAAATGTCAGTGGCATCCACGAGCATGCAAACACACCAAAGAGAGAGCACGCACAGAGCGAAAGTGTGGAAGTCGCTGTCTCCTGGCTCGCTGTCGTCATCTGGAGGTGGTGGAGGCGGAGGCGACTGCCATTCATTTCATCGACGTCCACAGTCAGAGTGATTCTAGCGATAGCGAGAGAAGAACGACAAACGACACGTACCATTGGCATCGAGTCGTTGAACTCTTCAGGCGGTGTAGGTGCTTCGAAGCGTGTCTGCTCAATTCTGCGCTCCGCACTGCCGCTGCTGTCCTCACACAGCTCACTTGACTGCACACCGTCGGCGATGCCAGCGCTTGCAGCATTCTCGCCCTCTCGATCTGGCTGGACAAGAGGTGATGCACTTGTTGCTTCAGCGTCAGCACCAGCCAATGGACGCAGATACCAACTCGGGAGCTCCGCCGTCGCTGGCACACTTGGTGCCTCCACTTCGCGGAGATCTGCAACGTCACTCGTTGGCTAGCATTCCCATTCCACATGGCAGCATGTCAGTCGTATTGCCAGCATGAAGCAGGTTCGAACTCACAGATCGAATGGACGCTACTCCGTACCGCTTGATTGATCTCGGCTGCATCTGCTGGCTCGCTTGACACGCCCTCGCTGTTCCCAGTGCCTTCATCTTGCTGGATGTGCAAACACAATACCAAGCGCAGTTAGCTCCACACAACGAATCCTCAGCAGGCAAGGATAATCCAAAGACGAACCTCAAAGTCCTCATCTTCGTAGCCAAAATTGTCGGTGTCAGTTGCATACGCGGCGCTGCTGTCGACCTTCGCGCCACTCTCTGCTGACGCCTGCTCCTCCTCGTTTCGCGCGTCGACGGCTGCAGGATCAAAGGACGAGTCAACCGAGAAGAGCTCCTTCATCTTGTCGAACTGACTCACAAACGACGTCTCGGCTGCATCGCTCTTTGAGGTGTCGAAGCCGTCACTCTTGCCAAGATGCGACTCCGAGTACGATGCCACGGAAGGCAGCTCCACGCCGCCGACTGTGGTCTGGTCCAGCTCAAAGCCTTCGTCTCCATAGTCGTCGTCATTCGCGTAAGGCTCGTCGTCCTGCGCTGAAAACGTGTCGTTCTGGGTCGGATACCGGGGATTCGCTGCTGCAACACGACAGTGTTAGATCACATGGAAGCACGCCAGCTCATTTGCAGCTCACGCTTGAACGGATCGCCATCAGGAGATCAGCCATGTAGCAGGAGCGAATGGTAGAACGCACCCATCTCGCTCTCCTCGAGCGCATCGACGTTGACAGCAAACTTCTCGCTGTTGAGACTTGACTGCTGAGCAACAGCACATCGACATTGTTAGCTATCCGCAAGTGCTGCCATACATGCACAGCAATGCTCTGGACAAGCAAGTTGAACGCACCAACGACAAGCGAGAGCGCTCGAGCTTTCGCTTCGAGTGGAGTCCAACCTGCCAGCGCGACACATGAAACACCGTCAGCACCTCACAGCTCACCCGCAGCTGAAGCCCACGCCCTCTAGCAAATAGAGCACGCGCACCTCAAAGTCCGCCGACTCCATCCCCAGCGAGTCCGACAGACTGAGGCGCTTGGCGTCGTAGTCGCTGCCATCGTTGCTGGAGCTGCTCTCATGCGCTGCTTTCGTCTCCGCTGGCTTGCTTGACCCAGCTCTATCGCCACTGTCACCGCCAGCATGACTCTCACTGCCAAGCGATTTCTAGGTAGCATCAGCAACAAGAGTTAGCGTCAGAAATACACTGGTGGATCGTAGAATAGGGAATGAAGGCGACTATCATGCAGGACGTACCGCGTCGTCATCATCGTCGCTGTGCTTACTCTCGCGCTCGTCGATCGTCTTGGGCGGCGGGAACGCGGAGCTGCCCGTGCGCTTCAGGATCTGCGCAACGCGGTCTTCTAGCGACAGCACGGCCTTCGACTGTCCATGCCAAACCAGATTCTCAGCTTTTAGCGAATGACGCTCAGGTGTCTGCGCGTACAGATACAGCGCTCGCACCTCTTTCTTCACAACCTCGCTCTTGCTCTTCTTCGGCTCCTTTGCCTTCTTCTTCTTCTGCGTTGCCTTCCTGCTGTCGCTCTCGCTGTCGTCGTGCAGGTGGAACGACGAGTCCAGATCGAATGCGTACGGGTCCGCACTGATACGCACACGACAGCGTCAGATTGGCTCTCTTATGCGCACACACACGCTACAGACAAGCAGGAGAATGTGCACTCACTCGAGTCCTCCACGAGCGCCGCCTTTGCTTGCCGTGTAGCTCGGCGGCGGCTCTTCCTCCGAGTCCGACAGCGCCACCACCGTCTGCTTCTTCGCCTTCTTTTTGCTGCCCTCTTTCTTCTTCTGCTTGCTCTTCGCTGCTGCAGACGACGACGATGACGCAGCCTTACCCGTGAACCTGCTGGCTGCCAGCAGCGCCGCTGCGGCGGAGGTCACGGCGGACGCGGAGCTGAGCTTCTTGTGCGCCGTCGTCGTCACGACTTTCTTGCTGGCAGGAGCGTCGTGGAACGACGCAGACATGGACGTCGAGTCGTCATCTTCTTGCAGGAACCTGTCAAGTGGGCAAATGCACACGCAGAGGTGTCAATGCTTTGGTTGGAATTCATACAGACATACACAGACAGAGAGACGCACCGCTCAAACTCCTGATCCGAGTCGTCGTCGTCCATGTCGTTTGGCACATGCTTCCTGCGCGTCAAAAAGCATCGCCTTTGGATTTGCAGGCAGTACACGTATCACTCGCTAAGGTGCGATTGCATGCCCTTACTGTGAGCGCTGGAGCGACAAGTCCACCGCCAAACAAAAGTGGATGCTCCAGCCAGCGTTCAATCGGCAAACCGCGAGCGAAGAAGCGCCAGATCCGCTGCATTCGCCGCACAAGAAGCGACGAGTTGCGCGTGACAGGGAGCAGCATGGGCGGAGACGAGAAGCGCGCGAGTGCGGCCAAAGACATCATCGGTGCGCATCTGTGCTGCGTAGCGGTTCTCGCGGCTGACTTAGACAGAGAGGGGGCTGGTTGGCGCAACAGCACGAGTGTGGATGTGTGTGTGTGTGTGGAATGCAACCAGTCAGTCAGTCCCCCTTTGTCCCGTGTCTGCTGCCATCTCTCCCCCTTGCGTGTGTGCTGCGTGGATACGAGCGACTGTCTTACCTGACTGTGTGCGCGTTGTGATCGGATCGATCGGCTCAATGGGCTGCAGGCGAGAGCAAGATGGACAAGATCCCGGCGGGCGAGGCACCGATCCAGAACATGTATAGCTTCTGGTACATCAAGCGCAACACTGGGAACAAAGCGGTGCGTGGCTGCGCAGTGTCCAGTCTGCTCCTCGCGAAGATCCGCGCCGATGGAGCCGCGTGAACTGATCTGTGCTTGGTGCTTTGATGCGTGCTGGCAACAACAGGAGAGCTACGAGAAGAGCATCAAGGAGATTGGCGAGTTCAAGACGGTGCGAGCAGCTCTGCATGCTGAAGCGATCGCGCTCGTCGTCGTTGTGCTCACATGTTCCGTATGGCATGTGCATGCGGCGCGCAGGTGCAAGGCTTCTGGCGCCTGTACAACCACATGATGCGTCCGAACGACCTGCCGAACACCATGGACTACCACTTGTTCAAGACCGGCATCAAGCCGATGTGGGAGGTGCGTGACGCCAGCGTTCTCTGTGTGCACCTTGGTCTCCTGCATGCACTCGGAACGCATGTTTTCTCATCGCAGCTGTCGTTTGCTCTTACTCTCGCGGCGTACAGGACAGCGCCAACCGACGCGGCGGCAAGTGGATGGTTCGCTTGCGCAAGGGCATCGCGTCGCGCTACTGGGAGGATCTGGTGAGTCGTCGTGCTGTGTGGTTGTATCAGTTTGGTGTGGTAGCGCTTTGCACTGACGTAACCGGGCAATGAATGCAACCAGGTCTTGGCGATCATCGGCGAGCAGTTTGACGTCGGCAACGAGATCTGCGGCGCAGTCATCTCGGTTCGCTACAACGAAGACATCATCTCGCTCTGGAACCGCAACGCGGACAACAGCGACGCGCTCAAGAGCATCTAGTACGTTGGGCTGAGATTGTCTTTCGATGGCTTGGGAGTCTGTGATGCTAACCGCTCGATTCCAATGTCCATGTGGTGATAGCGACACGCTGCAGCGCGTTCTCAACCTGCCGCAGTTCGTCTCGCTCGAGTACAAGCGCCATGACGCCTCGCTCACGGACAACTCGAGCTTCCGCAACACGACGAACCCATGGCGCTCGGACGGCAAGAACACGAGCGGCGAGGGCGGCAGCAGCCAGGGACAGCGCAGCAACAGCCACCGGTCGTCCGGCAACTCGGGATCGAACCAGAAGGACTCGAGTCAGTCTGGAAGCCGAGGCGAGCGTGGTGAGCGAGGCGAGCGTGGTGATCGCGGTGATCGTGGCGACCGCGGTGACCGTGGCGAGCGAGGTGACCGTGGCGACCGCGGTGACCGTGGCGACCGCGGTGACCGTGGCGGCCGCGGTGACCGTGGCGAGCGAGGTGATCGTGGCGACCGCGGTGACCGTGGCGAGCGAGGCGAGCGAGGAGACAATAGCAACAGCAGCGGACGCTTTTCGCGCGACAAGAGCGGCGGCAGCAGCCAGTCGCGTTCGGCGTGGCGAGACAGCAACAGCAGCAGCAACACCAAGCGCTCGTTCTTCTCCAAGTCGGCCAGCGGCGCGGGCGACGACAATGACGGCGGCAACGCGAACGAGCGATCCAGCAGCAGCGACCGAACCAACGCGTGGCAGCAAAAGTAGGGAGCCTCGCGCCGCTGCTTCAGCGACAGTATAGGACACTGCGCGAGAAGCCAGACGCGTGCGCTGGCAAATCGGTTCCAGGCATCCGTGCGAGTCCGCGCATGCTGCCTGCCTCGGGGGAGGATAACAGCATAACAAGGAAAGTGTTGGCGTCTTCGGCACAATCCTGTGCGGCTCGGATGAGTGGCTATAAATACAGGCTTCCTCGTCTTCAGGCAAGACGCAGCGACCATTTCCACTCGTTGTCCGTCGGCTGCATTCTCAGTTCTCCAGACGCGCGAGACGCTCGTGTCCTTGCGAGCACACAAGAGGATGGAGCAGAACGCGCTCAAGAACCGCAACAAAGGCGCCGAGGTGTGCGCAGTCATTCGCGAAGGTAGGCGCTGCGTGACGAGCCTAGCAGAGCACGGCACCTGAGCGAGGTGAAATTGACCGTGAAGCTGGGATTGCAACAGAGCAGCAGCGCTATCGCGAGCACGATCCGCACCTCCAGTCGGCGCTCGACGACACGTACGACTACATGACGAAGCACCTGGACCCGGTGCTGAGCCGCGCGATCGAAGAAGTGTTGCTCTACCAGCCGGACCAGACCGCCGACTTCTTGGCGCAGTTCCTGCGCGGCACGCTCAACCCGAAGAAGTACACGTACATTGTGAGTGCGCGTCCCTCTTTGCGATCACTGTGCTGTTCATTCGAACCGATACAGAGCTGATGCATGTCTGTGTGTGTGCGGTGAACACTCCTGACAGGAGCTCAAGCGGCAGCACTACTTCGATCGCAAAGTGCGCCACCTCATCGCTCTGGCCATGAACTCGGCCGTGCGAGATCGCCCCGAAGACCCGAAGGCGTACCTGGCCGAGTTCTTCGAAGCGCGCACCAAGTTCTACTGAGCTGGCAGCCTGAGTGATGAGATGGCACAGGCTCCATTAACATATTCAAAGACACCAGTGCCACTTGCGTGCACTTGTCCTAAGCATTATCGCCGACGCGAAGTCCTGGCTGTGCTCGCTCAGTCGTCCATGCGGAATCGCTGGACCTGGTTCTCGCGGTTCAGCTGCTGGAGGTCGTCGACTTTGTCGAAGAGGCCGAACTGACCGCCCGTGTGGATGAACAGGATCGTCTTCCCAACGAATTTCTGCAAGACGCACACGCAGCAGAACCCCACAGCGTCAGCAACATGACTCCATACCATCTCGTTAGACGCCACACAAGACCCATGCAGCCAAAACCCACCGCCGGGTTCTCGTTGAGCTCGCGGATGAGGTGGAAGAGCGCCTTGCCAGAGTACACGGGATCCATGAGCACGCCCGTGGCGCGCGCCACGCTCGTGATGAACTCGAGCTCGGCTTGCGTGCTGCGCGCGTACCCCGTGCCCTGTGCGTTCGTGATCTGCAGGAACTCGCGCGCCGAGATGCCCTCCGGCGCACCCATCTCCGGTAGAATACGTTTGTCAATGTAGTTGAAGAAGTACTCGTCGCTGTCGCACACAATGTATGCGTGCACTGCACACCACACAAAGCGGACACAAACACCAGCGCGTCTTCAGCTATGAGCTCGTTGCAAAGCCAAAACGGACGGGCCGCATCACGTCTGTACCTGGATTCCCCTTCTCAAAGTTGACTCGGCCGTCCGGGTTGCTCTTTGCATACAGGTACGAGCCAAGCCCGACGCCCGCAGCAGTGCCGCCACTGCCACAGGCGAACGCCACGTCCGTCACGTCCAGCTCGTGCTCCTAGTGTTTGTATGGGCAGAGCGATGTTGGCACGCACGGTTCTGGGAACAGGCCAGAAGGTTGCGTGCGCGAACGCACCTGCAGCTGCTGGTGGAGCTCGTCGATGGCTTCGATGTACCCCCACGTGCCGAGTCCGTTGCTGCCGCCGACGGGAATCGCGTACGGGCGGCGGCCCTCTGCAGTCAAGCGCTCGCATGTTTTCTGCGACAGACAGCACACAGTGAGGCTTGGCAACGAGTCCCACCCAGCAGCCAAACAGAGCCCCGAGTACCAAGTGCACAGTACCTTGATCATCGCCTCACTGCCGTACTTGCCGTACTCCTGGCGCGACATCTGGATGAGCGTCGCGTCCACCATCCTGTCAAAGAGCAGGTTGCCGACCAGCCCAGGGTCCTCCTCGGGCTTGTTCGTGCGCAGCAGCAGGTATGAGTCGAGCCCGAGCATGCGCGCCACCGCGGCCGTCGCGCGGCAGTGGTTGCTCTGGATGCCGCCGCACGTCACGACGCAGTCCGCGTTCTGCGCGAGCGCGTCCGCCATAAGGAACTCGAGCTTGCGGATCTTGTTGCCTGACGTTTCCATGCCGCTAAAGTCCTGCACGTGCATCAAGCGACAAACACACACGCAGTAAGGCGCAGGACATCAGTCCGTCCGTCCGTGTTTGCTTGTCGAAGGAGGCTCGCCACCATCCTCGTTTACGACAGCGAGCATCGTACGTCTCGCTTGATGTACATCGTGACGCCAGCAGGCAGCCCCGGCGGCGAGAACGGGAAGATGGGCGTCGGGAAGTGGCCGAGGCGGAGCTTCTTCGCCGGCGGGTCGCGCAGCGCCGACGCCCATTTCGGCGCACTGAACGGCACACTGCGCAGCATCTCGGCTTGGCAGCTTCTTCTCGGCTGCGTCGTCGTGTTGATTTGCGTTTTTGCTTGTCAAGAAGTTCAAGCCCACAACGGCTCGGCTCGGAAGTGGCTCGAACAATGAGGAGTCTGGCTCGGCTCGGCTCGGCTCAAAAGCGCTTTTCGTTGTTGAAGCCACAATCGCAATCCAAACAGGCGAGATGGCGGGGAACCCGCTCGCCGAGAAGCGGCGCCTGCGCGTACGTGACAGCACAGCGAGCGCTCCTCCATGCGTGCGGAGAGATATAGGACGAAGGCTGCCAGCAGCAGTGACTCACTCTCTGCGCACGTGATGCTGGTGTAGAAACTGGAGAACCAGCGCCTGGAGGAAGACGCGAGGTGGCGCCAGGAAGAGCTGCGCGCAGCACAGGAGCAGGAGCGGCAGCGCATTGAGAATGGTGCGCAGCGTCTGAGGCTGCGTGTATAAGTGATTTCGACTCCCATGCTCGCTGACTGCGTGTACGCTGCTTGCGCTGTTTCGCGACGCAGAGAGGGTCGCAGAGCAGCAACGGAAGCTGTACGAGCGCGAGCTCAATCGCCTCAAGAAACAGGCAGAGCTCGACCGCATCGCGCGCTTGGAGCGAGAGGAGCGCGATGTAGCGACAGGCATCGAGGCGCAACTACGGCTCGTCGGCGCGTTCTGCACAGGCGAGCTGGAGCTGCCCGGCGCAGAGGATGGAGACGCAGCAGCTCTCCCGGTGAGCGTCGTGGTGCTCACTCTCAGCGCGCTGGAGACGCCGATCACCAACGTGACCGAGAGCAGCGTCGTGCTTGTCGCGGACTCAGGCGGCATGCTGCACGCGTACTCGCTGATAAGCCGCGGACACATGTTCAGCGCATCGTTCGCAGGCTCGGAGTTTGCGCTGCGGTTTCCGAGCGCCATGGTGCGTGGCGCTGTGTCCTCGTTTTGCAGCCATTGTCTAGTCCATGATCGCATCGCAGTCGTCGCTTACAGTCTGGCAATGCCCTTTGTCTGCAGTGCATCACGCGATCCGCGCACTTGATCGGTACGCCATCATGCAGCGGTTTACGTTACGAGAATCTCGCGTGCTGCATATTGACAAACTGACGCCTCTAGTGTGCGATCAGGAGCGCAGCGGATGCGCTTTCATCGACCTGCGAGCGCTGTTCAAGGTCTACTGCGCGTCTGCGTCAGCGCTCGACACTGGAGCCAGCGCCTGCAGCAACAGCGATAGCTCAAACAGGATGCCTGTCCTGGATGGGTCGGCTGCGCTCATGTGGTTTTGCGGCAACGACAGCGAGGAAAGCGACGGCGACCAGTTTGCGTCTCCTCAAGGCATCGCGTTCGACGACGCTGCGAATGAGCTGTTCGTGAGCGACCAGATGAACCACCGCGTCAAGGTGTACCAGTTCTCGCCAGTCACGCTCGCAGATCTGCTCAAGTCCATCAAGCGCGTCTCGACTTCCTCGTCACTGACACAGAAGAAGCAGCTCGCGCTCGTGAAGAAGACGAAGAAGTACTCGCCGCCAGTGGTGCTCTGTCGCGCATTTGGCTCGAAGGGTCGCGGCAACGGACAGCTGCAGTGTCCAAGCGGGCTGGACGTCTCGCACTACCACGTCGTGGTGTGCGACGTCGGCAACCACCGACTCGCTGTGTTCGCAAAGCGCGGGCAGTTCGTGCGCAGCGTCGGCTCGAAAGGCACTGGCGCGTGCGAGTTCCACGACATCCGCGACGTCAAGCTCGTCAATGTGCGAAAGGTGAGGAGGGGGCATTTTCGTGGATAGTTGTCACGGACGCTTCGTTTAACCCTGCCGTGCCTGTGCTTGCCTCGATATGGGCAAACTGTAGCGCGCCATCTCGCGTGGACTTCAGGTGATCGAGAACACGATCTCGAACGAGCAGTTTGAGATCGTCGTCGCGGATCTGGGCAACTTCCGGATCCAGGTGCTGAACGAAAGCGGCGACTTCTTGCGGCACTTGTCGCTTTTGGGCAGCAACCAGCAGATCGCGTTCCAGCGAGACCAGCTGAACGGACTCCAGACCGCGCTGCTGCGCGAGTTTGCTGTGCTAGAGAGCAAGAGCGCGGATGCGTTGCCGAGTCTCAGCGGATCCTCAATGCGGCAGCTGTATGCGCTGGCGACCAATCTTCACCCGTCGTGTCCGGCGTACGCTCGTATTGCTGCGGCACAGAGTCAGTGGCGAGAGATTCGCTCGCGCTTCCATCACCCGCTCGCGATCACGTACGCCTCCACTGAACGCGAGCTCGTGTTTGTCGACCACGAGAACGCAAAGGTGTTCATCTACAACGCCGATGGGTCGCGTTCGAGATGGCTCCGTCTCCCCAGTGATCTCGCTGTGAAGGGAGTGGCGAGTGTCCACAGCGCTCTGCAACTGTCCGCGGCTGCTCCTGTTGAAGAGACACGCAAGAGCAGTGTGCAGCAAGACACTGGCGCTTTTGCCACCAACAGCAACAGCCACGAGAGACTGTTCGTGAGCGATCCGCTGTCGCACCGTATCGCTGTGTTCGATGCAGAGTCACTCCGGTTTCTGTTCTACATCGGCGCGTCGACGTACGGAGACCAAACGCTGTGCTCGTCCGGGTTTCTGCCAGGCGAGCTCCACCACCCGACATTTCTCGCAAGCTCCACCACGAAAGCTGGAAACGCCAGCACAGTCACAGGCGCAAACAGCAGAACGCTGCTGATCGTCAGCGACAGTGGGAACCACAGCATCTCGCTCTTTGACGCGTGGTCTGGAGCATTTCACAGACGAGTCGGGCTCGGCTTTGGCCACCTCGAAGGCTATCTCGACTCACCGCAGAGCGTCGCAGTCCACGAGAACCGCTGGCTGTACGTGTGCGACCAGCGCAACCACCGCATCCAGGTGTTCGATCTCCAAGAACAACAAGAAGGCGATGGTGATGATGCTGTCGCCACCACCAGGTTTGCTCGCGCATTTGGTCGTCTTGGACACGCGCCAGGCGAGTTCAGCTTCCCTGCTGCAGTGGCGATCTGTCCAGCGCTTCTGCAGGTCGACCCGGCATGCAATTTTGGTCCTCATCGCGAAGCGAAAATCGTTGTGAGCGACACTGGGAACCACCGCGTGCAGATCTTCGCAATGGACACTCTCCAGGTGCTGTTGCTACTGGATATGCACCTCACGCCGCTCGATCAGCCGCTCGAGCCCGTGGGAGTCTACGTCGAGCCTCGGAGTGGCTCGGTCCTCGTCTGCGATGCAGCAAACAAGTGCGTGCTGGTTTTTCGTCGCGACGGAGGGTTCCTGGCGTCGTTCGGCTCGACAGTAGAGCCTGAGAACCGCTTCGCCCGTCCGACGAGTCTCAGCTTCTTCAGCACAGCGACGACGAGAAAGAGCGGCGCGAACGGCCACCTGCTGATCGCCGATGCTGGTCGCAACGACGTGTGCGTCTTTGAGTTGCGCCAGGCGCTAGAGTCGTGATCGAACCAACCCAACAGCGTTGCTCTCTCACATTCACATCGAGCTCTGTTTCATGTCTTTCGTCTTTAGCCGATGACATCGCTGGCTCACAGGCTTTACGGACTCTCTCTCCCCCCTCGCTGCACCTTACTCATGCAGACTGATCTCGCTCATCTCGATGTCGTTTCTAGTGCCGTCGTCGTCGTCGTCGTCGTCATGGTCATCGTCGTGTGCTGCGCTGCTCACATTTGGACTCACGTGGCGGTTCGGGGTCCTCGGTCCGTTGCTGCTCTTGCGCTTCGGGTTTGGGTTCGGCGATCCGTTGGCGTTCAGTGACGTGTACTGGTTCCGCCACCGCTTGAACGCGACCGTGAGCAGCACAATGCCAAGAACTGCGACAGACACGACGAATGCCACCAGCACGATGGTGCCAAACACATTGCTGCTGCCGGCGCTGCTCTTCTGGCTGGTGTCGTTGTCGGCTGCGCTCCCCGACCCGCTGCTGTTCTGCTTGGCGCTGCTGCTCTGCTTAGAGGAGTCGCACAGCGACGTGTACTCGAGCGGCGTGGTGAGGTTGAATTTGTCCTCGAGTCCGAGCACGAACTTCAGGATCACGGGGAAGTTCGGCGTGCCCACGCCCGTCGCAGCGTCCCAGCCGCCTCCTGCGCCAAAGGATTCGTCGCAGATCAAGGTGCCGCCTTTCCGCGCGCCGTTGTTGCCGATCACGACGTCGTGGAACGCCGACGGGTTCACCTCGGCCATGAAGTACAGCAGCGGATTGATGAACCCCAGCGGACTCTTGCCAGCATTCAACCGCGCGTCGTTCCAGAGCGTCACCATCGCGCCGATCACGGGTGTCGACGCGGAAGTGCCAGACACAGCAGTGGTGTAGCCGTGGATGTACGTGTGGTACGCTGCACCGAGCGCCGAGATGTCCGGGTACGCGCGGCCGGTCTTGTTGAAGTAGCCTGGAGTCTTCGGGATGCGCCGTCCCTGCAAGTAGCGCGCGACCGCCGCCTGCTGGTACTCGGGGATCGCGTACACGTTCGAGAACCCGCCGCCGCCCGTGACCATGCCGCCAGTCTGGCCACTGCAGACCACTTCTTCGTCTGTGCGGAAGAAGTCCTTGGCAAAGTCACCCTGGTTCAGCAACATCGTCGCGCCGACGGTCGTGATGTACGGGCTCGACGACGGCCACTGCGGACCCGCCATGACGCACGTCTCGTTGCGCGGGAGCTTGGAGAACTCCGGACGCAGCCCCGCGACGCCGTCATCGCCGCTCGCGATGAGCACCGTGATGCCGCGGAGCCCCATCTTGATTAGCAGCGCGTCGAAAGTGCGCGCGTACTCGGGTGCGAGGCGGAAGATCTGCTCTTCGTCGTCGGAATAGCTGATCGAGACGACGAACGGCGGCTTGTCCATCTCGAGGATTGCCTGCACAAACTCCACGAACGGCTCGTCCTGCACCGAGTACGGGTTGCTGCCGTTCATCGACCACATGTACGTCGTCGCATTGCGCGCGACGCCCGTGATGTACTGGATGTCGAGCGACGCCTCAGTGCTTGCCTTTTCGGGCTCGTTCACGCGCGAACCTTTCTGAACGACACTGGGCACTTGGGATCCCGGCACGAACGCCTTGAAGAACTTGCTCAGGTCGTCTGGGTTCCAGTTCTCCGTGTAGAACGACGGCACGCACTGCGTGTTGGCGGCGTTTGTGACCACCAGGTCGTCTGGGATGTTGTACCGGTCTCGGATCTGCGCCAGCGTGCCACCGCCGCCGCCACTAGCCGTCTGTGCGTTTTGAGTGTTTGCCGCTGAGGACGGCGCCATGGACGCGAGCGCACGCAGACCGAGCGGATGCGCGTTCACGTTCACGAACGATATGACGCGGTGCAGGCGCTCTGGGATCGTGATTTCCGACGCAGCGCGCAGGATCCGCGACGATGGGCGGCCGCTGTCGCTCGCTTCCTCCGACGCAAACTCGTGCATCTCAGTGTTGAGCAGGAGCTCGACGTTCTTGATCGGCATTGGCACCTGTCGTGACATGCCATACGTTTTGAGATCACTTCGCATCGCATGGAGGCTAGCAAGGCATTGGACACACTCTCACGAGGCTGTGTATGGTATTCACCTTGAGGATGTTGGACGCGGATGAGAACGTGCCGACGTCGCTGTTCATAGCGAACGGCCGCAGCCAGTCCTGCAGAGCTTCCAGGGCGCCATCTGCGGGTCGGGCCAGGGCGTCAGCGTCCTCTCGACTCAGGTGCTGACCGTATCCACTCGCTCTGTCGTACAAAACATCCCAGCAGCGTTGTGAGAATGGCGAAACGAGCGAGCTGCCGAGTGAGCTACACCCAACAGGAACCTACTGCGGGTCGGAGACGTGCCAGAGCTTCCTCTCCAGCGCGTCAAAGTCGCGCACGTGCAGCCCGATGGCGAGGTGGAAGACTGCGTCTGGGTCTGCGCGCGCCTGCCTCGCGTACGCGTCGCTTAGGAAGCGCTGCTGGTGCTGCGGGAGCGCGTGGCTCTCTCCCATCATCGTCCCCAGCAGCAGCAGCGCCAGCAAGCGCGGCAGCACCGAGCGGACGGGGCTGGACTGTCTCGGTGCAGATGACGAACAGCAGGACAGGTCGCTGCTCATGCTGCTGCGTGGACTGCACCTCCTTGGCGCACCAGCGAGAGGGAGCACGGACTGCGCCTCCATCCCCGCCGATGTCTCCATTCCTCGTTTTGGTCTCATCTTCATGCGCGACGCGTCAGTCGGTTTTCCTGACAAAACACCGGTACTCCAACCGGTTTCGTCCGATCGCTCAGATTGGAAGTGTTGAAGGTTTGGACCTTTTATTTGGTTGCTGTTGAATTTGGCAGTTTCAGGGTCCCAGAAGTCGAGCCATTCCTCGTTTTGACACGCATCGCGCAGAAGAACTCCGAACGCAGAGATGCTGCTCGCCACCAAGAGGTACGTCGTGCGGCTGTGCGCAGGAGCCAGTCGCCATCACCAGCAGCTGCAACTAACAACCCTCGCCTGCGTACCTGCAGCTTCCAGCGCGTGCTGCTGCAGCGCCACCGCCCTCGCGTCCCCTCGCTCCCGCGCAGCGCGTGCTTCTCCAGCGGCGCCACGTCGCTGGACCACTACGACGTCGTGATCGCCGGCGGCGGTGTCATGGGCTGCTCGGCCGCGTACCATCTGGCGTCCACGTCCAAGCTCAAGATCGCGGTCGTCGAGAAGGACAGCTCGGTGCGTCTGCATGTGTGATGCGTGCGGTTGGCTGTTGCATCAGCATTTGCGGATCCTTACATCTCCTCCTCCCATCTTTGTATCAACGATCAGTACAAGCACGCGTCCGCGATGCTCTCATGCGGCGGCATCCGGCACCAGTTCTCGCAGCGTGTGAACATCCTCATGAGTCAGTACGGCACGGAGTTCCTCAACGCGGTCCCGGAGCGCCTGCGCGTGGGCGACGACGTGCCGGACGTGCAGTTCGTCGAGGGCGGCTACCTCTTCCTCGCGAGCAACAAGAACCTCCAGGTGCTGCACGACAACTACGAGACCCAGCGGTGCGTCGCCTCGCCCTGCTCACCTCAACGCTGCTATTGCCTCTCGTACTCTGACGCTCGTCTGCCAACGCTGTGCTCTTTGACAGAGCGGCTGGGTCTCACGTGCAGCTCCTCAACCCAGACGAGCTCAAGCAACGCTTCCCCTGGATCGACACGACCGGCATCGCCGCCGCGACGCTGGGCGTCAAGCACGAAGGCTGGTTCGACCCGTGGTCGTTCCTCGTCGCGATGAAGAAGAAGTGCGTCTCGCTCGGCGTCGACGTCCTCGACGGCGAAGTCACGAGCTTCGATCTCAACTCGAGCAACGACAACGCGATCGAGCGCGTGCACATCGAGCGACGCGTCAGTGGCGCTGGGGACAATAGCGTCGAGCGCCGCACGCTCTTTGCGTCGAAAGTCGTGAACGCCGCGGGGCCGTGGGCGAGTAAGATCCTCGAGGCATGCGGGAGCTTTGACTACCCGGTCAAGCCGCGCAAGCGCAGCATGTTTGTCTTCCACTGCCCGCACAAGGAGACCTGGACAGGCGACGCCGCGTCGCCGCTCGTCGTGGAGCCGACGGGCGTGTACTTTCGGCGCGAAGGCTCGGGCGGCCAGTTCGTCTGCGGCGTGTCGCCGGACGCGGAGGACGACGTGGACGGCGTCTCGACCGACGACCTCGAGTCCCCAGACTACGAGTTCTTCGAAGACGTGATCTGGCCCACGATCGCCAGCCGCGTGCAGCACTTCGAGGGCATCAAGATGCTCAACGGCTGGGCGGGCTTCTACGAGTACAACACGTTCGACCAGAACGCGATCATGGGCGTGCACCCGGACGTGCCGAATCTCTACCTCATGAATGGATTCAGCGGCCACGGGCTGCAGCAGTCGCCTGCCGCCGGTCGCGCGATCGCCGAGCTGATCGTCCATGGTGAGTACCAGACGATCGACGCGTCGCCTTTCGATTTCCAGCGCGTGCGCGACAACAAGCCGTTCCTGGAGCAGGCGATCGTCTAGAGACCATCGAGCTCCTGATCCTATCGCTCTCTTCATTGCGGTACTGTGTGTGTAGTGTGAGGAACGACGAGTCTATTATGCGGCATGATGAGCACCAATAGAGGCAAGCAGCGTGCAGCCATTGGTTGTCCTCGTACCTTGCGTGTCGGGAGCTAATGGCGATGTATGCACAGCGATTTCTGCTGTGCCTCGTCGCCTCCTGGTAGTAATGACCAGGCGTTGGCGTCCATCGCCTCGCTGCTGTCTCTCACATCGTTGAGCTTGCGGTTCAGAGTCGAGAGCACCTGTCGGTATCCCGAGATCTCCTGCTGGCGCAGCTCTGCGAGCTCCTCAGCGCAGCGCTTGCCGCGTACAAGGCGCTGCGTCCTCCGCTCGACTTGCGCGATCTGCTCGCGGGACTTGAGCCTCAACTCGCCCTCCAGCTGCTCGTGCCTGTCGAGCAGCTCGCCGAACTCGCTCTTGAGTGCCAGGAGCTCCTCGCATTTCGCGTCGAGCTCTCGCTGGCACTTGCTCAGCACGGCGCTCGCGAGCTGCTGCTCCCTCAGTGCCATGGCTTCGCGCTGGCTCGCGAGAGCGCACTCGCTCTTGAGCGCCTGGAGCTGCATGCCCAGCGCGTGCACTTTCTCGTCGTATTCTCGCTCGCGCAGTCGCTCGGCGTCCAGAAGCGCTCGGTGCGAACTCTGGTGCTGCGACGCGCTCGCAATGCGCTGCTCCAAAGCCGCGTTCTGCTCCGTGAGCGTCGCGATCTTTGCCTCGGTCTCCTGGTTGCGCGCCTCGTACTGCGCGATGACGCGCTCGATGCTCGCGTTCGCCTGCTTGCTTGTCTCGAGCTCCTGACGTAGCGCGTCGAGCTTGCTCTCGTGCTCGCGCGCGATCTGCTGCCAGAGCTCGCGCACGCGCTTCGCGTCGGCCTCGGTGCGCTGCACGAGCTGGTCGCGGTCCATCACGATGCCGAGCGCGTCCTCGCGCAGGATTTCGACTTCGGCGAGCGCTAGCTCCTTCTTCTCCATCTCCTTGCGCCACTTTACCTCGACCGCCTTGACCTCGGTCGCGAGCGCCGCGCTTTTCTGCGTCGCAGCGTTGCGCGCCACGAGCGTCGCCTTGTGGAGCGTGCGCTCCTCTTCGAGCTCGCGCTCGAGCTGCAGCATGCGCTCGCGCAGCTGCTGACTCGTCTGCTGTTGCTTCTGCGTCACGTGCAGCAGCTCGAGCTCGCGCACCTGGAGCGCGTTCTCGAGCGTCGCCTTGGCGGACCGCTCGCTCTGCAGCGCGCGCGTGGCGTCGTCGAGCTGTCGCTGGAGCGCATCGCGCTCGTCCTGCAGCCGCCTCGTGAGCGCCTGCAGCCCCGCCATGAGCGTCTGCGTCCCACTGCCGCCGCCACCGCTCGCCGAGCCGTCGCCTCCGTCGCCGTCGCTCCTGCTGGGATGCTCCATGCTTGAGTTGTGATGCGCAAGATGGCTGCTGCATTCGATAAAGTACGACATTTTGCAAGTTTGAAACTCTTTGGCGGGATCGGATCAACAGTCGTCTCTGTGTTCAAGGATGGCAACGATCCAGCCGAGTTCAGGCAGACCTGTATATAGGGAACTCTGAATGCCATCGCCAAAGATGCCACATGATGGAGCATCTCGCGAGACGACTTCGAGTCACTACATCGCACGGGCGAACGCGCACGAGCGCTCCGGTTTGCCACTATGCCGATGAGTCGCTGCCTTTGCGTCGCGCGACTCGTTGTACTCGCGCTGAGCCATGTCGCTCTCCTGTTTGGTGGCAGCACAGATGACGTCAGCCGCTCGCGAATATCGGAGCGGAGACGGGTTTGCCTTGCGTGGATGGCGACAG